>OX465096.1:69685093-69730093 GCA_949987625.1 Chalcis sispes
AAGAAAAAAAAAATCTCGTTCTCCATTAATAATAATCATTCAATTTCCACGTAATATCAATAAATAATCCTCGTTACTTAAAAAAATTAAACGGACGCGCGCGAGCGGGCCGATAAAAAAAATCAAACGCTGCACTCGAGTCAAGTGGCAAGTATCTTCCGCTCGAACGCCGACGTCTCATAATCTCGTGCTCAGACAGAGCGGATCCGCGATAAAAAAAGAAGAAAAAAAAAAAGAATAGATAAATAAAGAGAGAGAGAGAGAGAGAGAGTGAGAGAGTTAGAGAGTGAGAAAGGGGGGGGGGGGGAAGGTAAAGGGTACGAGAAAGTAGAAAAGCTCTGCTCTCGGGAAGCGAGAAAAATAGGGATAATGATAACGATCCTCTTTTTTTATCCGTTCGCGGGGACGAAAGCTACGCGCGTTCTTTTTCTCTCTTTCTCTTTACGTTACCTTCTTTGAATAATTCATCGTTCGTTCGTTCGTTTGTTCGCCTCTCTGACTCCCTCTCTCTTCTCCTCTCTTTCTTTCTCCCTGTTCTTATTCGCTTCTTCCCTCACTCTTTCTCTCTCTCTCTCTCTCTCTCTTTCTCTCCTTTTTTTTTATCTCTCTTTATTACTAAGTGTCGCGCTTTACGCGTACTAATGAAAATTAACGCGTATCTATCTCTCTCTCTCTCTCTCTCTCTTTCTCTATCTACATATCTCTTGCGCGCACGCTCTTTCGATCCATTCTCTTATTGCAGGTTATATCTATTATAGTATAGTTGTGCGGTGGATCGTCGTCGGTCGTCGGCGATTTAGTTTCGGATTCTGCGACAAACTTTAAACGTATCTTTATTACTTCTCATTTTTAATCGAATTGCGCCTCGACAAGTTTTATAACAAGGGTTCGGTAATTTTTTTCATAAAATTTAAACACGATGGATTTGTTTTTTTTTTTTTTTTTTTTTTTTTTTTTTGTCGATGTACATACATTTTCTTTTGTATTATTTTAAGGATTCGCGAAGAACGTGAAAATCGAATCGATAATAATAACAAATAATAAGCGAAAGTATTCAATAAAAAGTATCATAAAAAATCTTTACGATATTAAAGTTGACAATTTATCGAAAATCCGTAACTAAATACAAAGACGAAAATATTTTGTTTTGCATTAATTTCCTCTTGTGTTTCTCTCCTCGTATTGTGCACGCGCACACGACACGCACATTTTACACACCAAATTCATGTAAAAAAAAAAAAAAAAAGAATAAGAAAAATAAGTTGGCGAGAAAATGCACAGACTGCTACGTTTTTATAATATGTATATGTAAGAACGAAAAATCTCACCATTCATCCCACGATAATAATGCGCGCATTATTCACGTTCGATCATAATATATATATATATATATATATATATATATATATACCTTTGGTGTAGATTCGATCGTATACGTAATGTTTATAAATGACGATTGTGCTAGTAACAAACGAGCCGCACTTGGATCCACGTAGATGTGTAATTCTAACGCCTTGAAAAAAAAATTTTAACCGAACAGAACGAAGTTTATTTACATACGTATATTCGTGGATCGTTTTATTTGTGTGTATATCTGTTTATTAATGTGTGTGTGCACATATTTGGTTACGTTCTTTTTTTTTTTTTTTTTTTCGTTTTTCGTTTTTCGTTTTTCGTTTTTCATTTTTCGCGTTTCGAATAACTTTACGTTAATGGCTTATGTATACTGCATTCGAATACAGTGATGGATAGTTAATTTGTTTTTATCAATTATTCAAGTGCTACGATTTATTTTTGTAATTTAATATTTGATATAATGAGTCGGAAGCGTTACAAACTTCGTTTTTAATACACGTTAAGTTAATTGTATTCATTTTCATTATAAGAGAAGACATTACTTGTCGATTAAACATTAATTAATAATATTGTTCAAAAGTATTATATGTACATGTTAGAAATTATTAAATATTTTTTTTTTTTTTTTTTCAACGTTTATCGAGTATCTATTGTTTTTTCATTAGAAATCGATCGATAATTCGACGTCAATAGCTGTACACATTAAATAATTTGTTAGTTAATATTTAATAACAAGTATAGTCGTTATATTGATAATTATGAAAAACTAATAATTAGACACACGTTTATTAATTGATTGGATAAAAAACTCAATGGAAATGCATCTATGTCATAGAATTTAGGATTGTTTGTGTGTTTAGTAAAAAGTTATACAAATTAAAGATAACCTAATAAATGTGTCCCAAAAAAAAAAAAAAAAAAAAAAAAAAAAAAAAAAAAAAAAAAAAAAAAAAAAAAAAAAAAAAAAAAAATTTGACGTATCTTTAAAATATTATTTGTTGATATTGACAATAATTTATCCACATTTATTGTTACTTACAAGCCACAATTGTTTAAAATTATACGTTTATTAAACAAATTAATTGTTCCAGATATTTATCGAATTTACCGAGCAATTATAAAATATATTCCCATTGAAAAAACAAAAAAAAAAAAAAAAAACCCATTGGTAATTTCGCATCATCATCCACCACATTCGCTCATTGCTGTCATGTTGAAATGATAATCAACGCGATGAAAATCATTTATTTTAAGTTAATGTGTGCGATTATACTACAGATTTTTTTAAAACCTTATATTTATCGTTGTGAAATATTGTCGAATTAAAAAATGTTTATGTTCCGATACAAATAATAATTGTTGCTCAAGTATAGACATTTGACATAAGATTAAATAAATATTTGTAAAATAATGTAATATCAAAGTATTTAGAAACTATACAATACTCTTATGAATCTTAATAATACGTAGGTTTATGTAAATAATGAAATATTATCATCATTTATTTTAAAAATTATTTTTAAATGTTAATCGTCGGATAAATGCTTATTTACTAAACGTTTTATAGATAAATTAAATAAAATGAAATATTTAAATGTAAAATGATCATAAAATATAATCAATATTTAATAATTTTAATAAATAAACTAAACATAATAACATAATATTGAACAAATTTTAAATTGTTACTATTGAAGAAGACGAATCGATATGCAATACATCTTCAAAATATAATTTATTTAATTGAGTTACAAACATATATATATATATATATATATATATATATATACATACATAACTTAGCATTTTCAAGATTTTACAAAAAAAAAACTTTACACGTTTAAATTTTATTGAAATTTATTTAAAACAAATTATTGCTTTGAAACTCCTTAAAAAATAAATTCATCATTAACAACAAAGTATATTTTGTCATTAATTCATAAAATTCTCTCTCTATAATTTCATCTTCATTAAAATCATCGACGTGTCTTCGTAATTCCAGAAAAAAAATAAATAAATAAGAAAAATAAGATTTTTAAATAATCGAGCGACAAACCCATAAACTGACACATTTACAACATTCAGATATACAACGAACGATGTATTTCACGCCTTTTAAAATTTCTCTACAATTTTAACGATCCGTATAAGCACAATTGTACTTTTTACCTCCTCTCGACTTCGTCATACATACATAAATACATACACATACACAGACGTTCAAACAAGACATTCTAATTAAATCGTAAGTGTGTCCGCATACATGTGTACACACACACACACACACACACACACAGACAGAGAGAATAAAACAACAACAATAACAAGAGAAATTACTTAATCATAATCGTGCACCAATCTCTGCGTTCTCTAAGCCGAGCGACGATACGCGCATTTTATACCTAAAACGCATAAAGCATACCCATACATATACACGTTCACATATACGCATACACGTATACATACACCGCAGCATGTGCACAGCATGGCACACCGAGTTGAGCGCGTCGCATAAACATCGCGTACACGGATAAAAAAAAAAAAAAAAAAAAAAAAAAAAAAGAAAGAAAGAAAGAAAAAGAAAAAGAAAAAGAAAAAGAAAGATATCCTGTAGCCTGCCTGTAATTTTAGCGAATGACAGCTAGAATTAGAGAATGAACGAGAATAATTGAGAGAAAGAGAGAGGGAAAATGTCGCGTATATCCGTATGCATAAATAACGATTCGATATCACACGTTAGTTCGTGCGCGTTTAAATAATTGTCGGCTAGATTTAATATGCATCCTCTAGCGATAAATGTGAGCTCTTCGGTAACGTCGAAACCTTGGGCCGTTCGTTTCTTTTTTTTTTTTTTTTTTTTTTTTTTTTTTTTTTTATCTAACGCGTCTTTAATTATTCATGTAATACTACTCAACGTCGTGCTCGAATTTATCTCGAGGTGTTTACATATTGCATTCTTTCATTTTTGTTATCTCGTTAAACGAGTTGTTTTCATTAAATGGAAAACGTATAAAAATGAAGATATCTTTCTTGCTTGGATATTACTTTTTTTTTTTGTTTTTTTTTTTTTTTTTTTTTCTTTACGATTTTTCTCGTTTTACTTTTATTTCGGTATAAACACTTGTACATATTATTCCTCCGTTATATCGGATAATTATTCTCTTTTTATTTTAATTATCGATTCGAATGTTAATTCACATTATTAACAAAAGTATTATCATTTTATTTTTCATAATTAATATTAAATATTACGTTGAAATTTTATATCCAAGCGATTAATTGATTTAGCGATTATTTCGGTAAATTATTTTGAACTTTATTAAATACAAATATAAGTAAACTTGGATCCAAATTTTTCTTTCGGCAATTTCATACCGAGTTTTGATAAACCATATTACGCGATAAAAAATTAAAATCCAATCTCTGTCTCTTCCAACGACGATCGATTAACATATTAAAATCGAAATCGTTTCGTATAAAGAATAATCGATGAAACAATAAAAAAAAAAAAAAAAAAAAAAACATATCATCTTAACCATATGTGAAAATGAATGTTTCTCCAATATATTAATCACTTATTTCTTAGTAACTCCTAATAGATTCATCATTTATTTTAATTTATCTTTCGTTTATTCAATTACTCCTTGTACTACTAACGATCTTAACTGTATGTCTTTATTATTGATTTAACTAGTTAGTGTCTAACTATAATTAGTTCTTGCACTGTAGTAAAATAAGCATTAAAAAATAAAATAAAATAAAATAAAATAAAAAAAGAAAAGAAAAGAAAAGAAAAAACTGAATTAATGCACATATTTATTCACACGCTCTGTAACGTTTGGTAAGTCAAGAAAATTGTTTGCTTGTAAAAGTAAAAGATTGCTTTTTAGTTAATTTACGTGCGTCGACGTGATTAATTCAAGATAAAACGATGAAAGTTATCGTCATTGTTAAACAACGTCGATTAAAATATATTTACGTTATTTTTATTCTCATCGTTGAGTCTTTTATTGTACTGTCGACGTCGGCTTCTCTTAAGCTTTGTATTTTCACACGCCTATATTGTGTATATATATTTTTTTTATTTATTTATTTATTTATTTTTTTTTTTTTTTTTTTTTTTTTTTTTTTTTTTTTTCTCATATATTTGAGAAGAAAGCGTTGACGAATATAAAAAAAAAAAAAAAAAAAAAAAAAAAGAAAAGGTTAACAATTGAATTATATGACATTTCGCTACGATTTGTTTCAGGTACCTTGACAGTTAACGTGAGTGTGTTGTTGCTGAGTCTTGCATCACCTGACGAGTCTAGTTTGGTAATTATTAACAAAAATTTTGATATTCATTGTACATGATAAACAACGGCTGGTGTTCATTTTAATCCCTTATAGAACGAATTCAAAAGTTCTTTGAGTATTAAAAAAATATAAAGCGAGAGAGAGAGAGAGAGAGAGAGAAAATTGGAAAAATAGTCACGTGAACGATAATCCTTCAAATGAATATTTGTTAAATATTTCAAGATACAAGGCTTCGTCGAAGACGTAGCAGATGTAGTATTGTAGGCAATTTGTAGCCACTCGGAAACACGAACGGAAAGATCGAGAGCTCGTACGGAGTTAGATTAGCCGAGGACCAAGACGAGGGATGATTGCTATTATTAGCTAGGATTAGCCCCCGACGTGTAATTCGAGTTATACTTACAAAGTTTCCGCGACCTATGTATATCTCTCTTTCTCTACCTCGCATTTAACAAAATGGAATTATTGATTAAGATTAATCCGCTATTTGTACTTCTTTGATGGATTAATTCTTAATGGGCATAGATTTAATAACGACATTTTTTTTTTTTTTTTCTTTTTATTCTATTTCGTTACATTTTACCAATCAAGTTGACAACGCGATTGTTATTTTTTCGTAAAAAAAGTGTCTCTTCTAAATCTACATTAAAATAAACAAAAAAAAAAAAAAAAAAAAAAGAAAAAAAAGAAAAGTCAAGTTAAAACAACATCTTTCGTGGTATTCGCGTAATATATCGGAAAAAAAATTTCAACAGACGCGACGTCTCGACGTTTTTATTTAAAAAATATTAAAGTTCTTAATGAATTTGTTTAAATTATTTTAATACGCATATACCTATATGCGTATGCATTATTAACGAAAAACTCAAAGGCGTTATTTTATCTCGCGTGCGTTAACCAGCGGTGCGTATGCGATGTCATAAAAGTAAGATCGTGCCAGAAGGTTAAATAGATTAATCATAATAGCTCGTTCTTCTTTCCCGTTGAGAATGTAAGCTTTTGATTTTTTTTTTTTTTTTTTTTTTTTTTATATATATATTCCAAAAATTACTTTGTAATGTAACGAAACGACAGCTTAACGATTAAATAACGGCTTTAAAAAAAAATTGAATATTCATTCGACGTATCGTTTTCCTTTTCTTTCTTTGTCTTTTTTTTTTCTTTTGATAAACGAGATTTGTCCGAATTGGAAATCAATACTTGGCGATCGGTCACGTCGGTACTTTGTCGGTTATTTCAAGTATCCATAACCGCACGCGTGCCTGTCATTTTTCAACGATTTATATTATTTTTAAATTTTGAATTTTCTTTTACAAATGCAAACAGCACTTTTATACCGATTTATAAATTTCCCGCGGTGTGTGACGCTTTGTTTTATGCCATTTGTTTTTTTTTTTTTCTTCATTAATTCGTTTATTCACGCCTTGGAAAATTTGATTTTAAAAAAAATATTCTAAAAATTTTAAAAGCTTGTGTAGATATTTATACAGTATAAATTTTTCGTATCTATTGAATTCTTTTAAAATACGCATTTCAATGTTTAAATAATTTTATCACATTATTCATTTGAATTCTAATTTCTACTTTACTTTATCAAATTTTTATCTTCATAAATATTGGTTTTTTTTTTTTTTTTTTTTTTTTTTTTTTTTTTTTTTTTTTCGAGTTATATTTTTCGCTCTAAATCTTGAAAAGTTTATCACGCTGTCGTCTAAGAGATTCATAAAAAATTTCGCCTTATTTTCTTCGAATATCATTTGCTTTTATTCGCTCATTGTTTTATTATTCAAGGAATTTAAAAAAAAAAAAAAGAAAAAAAAAAATGTCCAAAAGCTCCTCTTTCAATAAATCTAATATTTCTCCCGGATATTACTTAACGTATATCAATAAGCCGTTTTGATTGAAAACTTAAAAATTGGATTATCGCAAACGAAGACGCAAAGTCGATCTCTCGTCGCTCGCGATATGTATACATACCGTCACCGATAATAAGCCAACGCATACATACAAACATACGACGACTACAAGCGTAAAACAAAGCAGGCGCGACGCTACTCGTCGCTCATTGTCTTCGTCGCGTCCGTAGAGATTTTGATCGTACGAGCTCGAGAACGCGCTTGAGTCTCTTAAGTCGACTCGGGCTTAAATTTTCCGTGGGACAGAGTCACCTTTTGTCGAATGCCACCAACGACGTCGTCGTCGTCGTCGTAGTCGTATTCGTCTCGCGTTGATTGCATTAAATCGCGCTTGCGCGACTCCATTCTCATAAAGCCTCGTCGAGGCTGCCTGTCGCGTGCTAGACTCAATTTCGATCCTTGAATTACGTGTCTGCGCGCGCGCTTGTGTACGCGCGTACGTGTCTCTACGTGTACGCAAGTATATACGTGGATATGTGTACGGGGGTTATTATTGTTATTGTGCGAGCGAATTCACGTCTAGTAGTATGTGCGCTTGTTTATATAACGATAAATATCGCAGAGAGAGAGAGAGAGAGAGAGACGACGTCGACGTAGAGTCGTCTCCTTTGTACATATACGATAAGGTTTATTTTATTTTATTTTTTTTTGTCGTTGCAACGAATACAATGCATAGTAGTCAATCGTTCGATTTATAACGCGTAATTTTTTTTCATTGTACATACATAAACCCACAATAATACAAAAAAAAAAAAAAAAAAAAAAAAAAAAAAAAAAACAAAAGCAATCGATGATAAAAATGGCATACGTAAGGTATATATACCCCAATCCTTATACCATCTCGATATATCTAAACGATCCCATATTTTTTTTCGTATTCCCATTGTACGAGATGCGCAAGCCGAGTTGAATTCGAAGCAGTATACACGCCCCACTCGATGAAAACCGCCCTGGCCTTTTCTCCTCTTCCTTTTCGTTCTTGCTCCTTTCTTTATTTTTTTTTTTTTTTTTTTTTTTTTGTTTTTGTGTTTTTTTTTTTTCTATTCCGTTTTACGTGTACGCCCGCGTACTTCTATCTATGCGCACATTTGCTCCATAAATACATAATGTATAAAGTACGCTATAAGCGCTATACGCTATAAGCGCGCATAAGCGTCATTTATTTTATTTAATTATCTTGTTTTAACAACGCGCATATGAACTCTTTTTATTGCCATCGGCAGAAATACGAGGTTGAGTTCCTGCTACAGCAGCAGTGGTACGATCCACGTTTGCGTTACAGCAACAGATCGCGCTACGAATTTCTCAACGCCATCCACCATCACAACGACATCTGGCTACCGGACACCTACTTCATCATGCACGGCGACTTCAAGGATCCACTCATACCGGTCCACTTTGCCCTCCGCATCTATCGCAACGGCACCGTCAACTATCTTATGCGGTATTCATTTGATTATCCACATACATACATACATATATGTATATGTGTTTATGTATGTGTATATATATACACATATAACTATATAAAAGTTTGTTTTTTTTTTTTTTTTTTTTTAACACTCTTCTGTCTTTTCCTTTATTTTTTTATTTTTTATCCTTCTTCTTTATTTCTTCTTGTTCCCTTCTTCTCTTTAATTTGATATTTTTTAATATGTATAAAGACGAGAGTGAATAAATTCATCGAGTAGACGTTGCAGGCGCTATATTCGGGCGTGAAAAATATCGAGCGCAAAATAATTGCATGAATTTATTTATTCGTCGCGACGAAAATAATGTAAACTTATACATTATATATAATATTAAAAAAAAAAAAAAAAAAGGAAAATAATAGAAGAATTTTTTAAAAATTATTGTTTCATAGCAAAAGCGTCAAATAAGTTGATTGAAACTTATACGAGAATGAATAAAGTTATAAGTGTCGAATGCTAAAAAATAATTGTTCACACGATATTTAATAAACCAGTCATATTTTTATCAAAGGAATTTCTTTATCGCGTACAACATTTCTTTTTTGCAGACATTAAAAATATTAAAAATTTATCGAATACACGAGACATACGTCTATACGTATATCTTCAACTCTGTACTTTATTTATATTTTTTAGCTTCTCTTCAATATTTTACACGCACATGAGAAATATATTTTTTTTTTTTATGTACGTTTATTTTTAATTTAAAATTTAACATTTTTTTTTTTTTTTTTTTTGAGAAAAATTAAATTTAAAATTATGTCAAAATGGTAAATTATTTACAAAGAAAAAGGACATTTTTATTAATTTCGGATTTAATAATTTATGAATTCGTGCAATTTTTTTCAATTTCTCATTTTCACATAATTCTGTATTCTATATTAGATTTCTTGTATATATATATATATTTTCTTTTCGACGATTTATTTCGATTGGCTTCGTGTTATGCGAACGAAGAGTATTTTATTTCGGTGAAATTTCATATTGAATTTCGTTTCTTTTTACAACTTTTTATCTTTTTTTATTGATTTTTTTTTTTTTTTTTTTTTTTTTTTTTTTTTTTTTTTTTTTTTTTTTTTATACGTAAGAAACGATATTATACTCCGGACGAAATTTTTTGCGTAGTTTTTCTTTCTTTTCAATTGTATAATTTAATATCGCGATCGTTATCTTTGACATTTAAAATCTTGGATGATTAAATCTTTTTTTCTCAAAAAAATTTCTTGACGTTTTCAATTCGAATATATTGTATAAAGAATAATAATTTAACGAAACTATAATATTAAACGAAACTAAAAAAAAAAAAAATAAATAAATAAATAAATAAATTTTGTATAAACGATTAATTTTACATTGCCTAACTCGTGTATACATTGTAAAATAATAACAAAACAGTACCAGATAAATAAATAAAGTCTACGTCGTTATCGTTCGAACAAATTTATTTATCGATTTGTACAGCGAAAGACTTTTGTGTAACCCTACCGTATATAATGTATAAGCTCGATTTTTGAAAACAACAGAGTTTTACTTATGTACAAAAAAAAAGAGTTTACTTTCTCACTTTATACATTAACATATGTGTGCATATGTATGTATATATGCGTATATAAGTAGTATATTATCTTTTGTTACAGGCGGCACCTCATCCTCTCTTGCCAGGGCAGACTCAACATATTCCCCTTTGACGACCCACTGTGTTCATTCGCTATTGAGAGTAGTAAGTGCACATTGTATATCTACATCTATATACTACTGTGATCAAAAAGTAAGGTGAATTTGTTTATAAAATGTAAATTCTTTATTTATTCTTCCAAATCAATTGCATCCCTTTCAAAGTAATCCCCGTCCGATAAAACGCACTTTTGCCAACGCTTTTTCCAGTCCTCGAAACAGTCGGAATAGTCTTTTTCCGGTATAGCCTTCAAGACCTTCTTCGATTCGGTTTTTATCTCCTCAATCGTGTCAAAACGGCATCTCTGCATTGGCCTTTTGAGTTTGTTGAATAGCCAGAAGTCGCACGGAGCCAAATCAGGCGAATACGGTGGTTGTGGAACGATATGAGTCGAGTTTTTGGCAAAAAAGTCGCGAAGAACCAATGCAGTATGACATGGTGCATTATCGTGATGAAGGAACCAAGAGTTGTTCGCCCATAGTTCCGGCCGTTTCAGACGAATAGCTTCACGCAAACGACGCATAACGCTCAAATAATATTTTTTGTTGACGGTTTGGCCCGGCGGAAGGAATTCACCAGTTAGTGCACCACACCACGATAATCAAAGAAAACTGTCAACATAACCTTGATTTTCGATCGACTTTGCCGTGGTCTTTTCGGTCTTGCTTCACCTTTTGCACGATAATCGCTGGATTGGTCGGTGGTTTCAGGGTCGTATGCGTAAATCCAAATCTCGTCTCCAGTAATGATGCATTTCAAGTGGTCCTGATAGTCAGACAGCAAAGTTTCACACACATCAACGCGACGCTTTTTTTCCAAAAAATTGAGCGATTTTGGCACCAATCGAGACTTGACGCGTTTGAGACACAAAACATCCTTCAAAATGGTTTGGGCTGAGCCAAATGATATTCCAACACTATCAGCGAGGTCTCTAATTGTCAGTCGACGATTTTCAAGCACCAAATCTTTGATTTTTTGGACGTGGCCCTCATCGGTAGACGTTGATGGTCGTCCAGAGTGCGGTTCGTCTTCAACGCGTTCTCGGCCCGCTTGTTGAACTCGTTGTACCACTTATAAACGTTTTTTTGTGCCATAGTTTGATCACCAAAGACCTTCCGCAACATTTTCAACGTGTCCGCACAAGAATATTTGTTCCGCAAACAAAATTTGATGCAAGTTCTTTGCTCAACAAAATCACCCATTGTAAAAATCGAAAAATTCACTTTTGGTTGTTTACAAAAAGCACGTGTAACTCGGAGATAATTAAACCTTTTGACAAACAGACGCTTGGCAAATGTTATAGACAGTTCTACCAACCTAGGAAAAAAATTTACCTGCCTTCCTAATGCTCGGGAGTTTTAAATGACAATTTCCCCTTACTTTTTGATCACAGTAGTATATATAGATGTGAGTGTGTGTATACGCGAGATACACACGTCATAACGACATTTGACTACGTAATATCGCGTGCGACTTTTATCGATATGTATACGTGTATGCATTTGAGAATGAGGATAAAAGCAGAAAAAAATAAATAAATAAAAGAATATATATATAAGTTGGCGAGAAAAGAAACCAGGCTATGCAAAAAAACGAAGCGAAATTCGTTTGGTTATACGTTGAAGAATAAATGTTTATATAAGGTTCTCGCGCGTTTTACTCCACCTCTTTATTTGCTTCCGGAAATGCGACGCATTAACGTCTTTCAATAGAGAAGCTTTTCTCTCGTTTCGGTTATATATATATATATATATATATATATATATATATATAAAATGTTTAAAGTTGTTCGTTCGGCGATTATTGTGCGCCTCGTACATATAGTTATATAGTAAAAATATCGAGTTTAAAGTTTCGTTGAATTGCAAATGTGCTTAAGCGAACGATAATCTGTGCCGTTGAAAGAATCGCCTTATTTTTATTTAAATGTAATAATGTATAATTTGAGAATATTGGTACGTTGTAGGAGTACCGTTTTTATTTCAAAATTCTCATTTTCGATAAGAATACGAGAAGAAAAAAAATAATAATAATAAAAAAGTATGTGTTTTGAACGATTAAAATCCTGAATTCAGAATAAAATAAAGTAAACTATTTTACTAACAAAGCTTCTTACAATATAAAACTTTTACCTTTTTTTCATAATGTACGAGTATATTCTGATAAAGTATCATTTATAAAATAAAAATCTCCAATCTAATATGTTTGCTGCAAAATATTTCAAAGCTCTTTAATGTTACAAATGTTATATTAATGTTGATAATAATTTTCTAGAATAAAAAATCCTTTATAAAAACTTTCATGCTCTGAAATTGCACTCGAGGTGGCAAAATGCGGTAATTTTTTAATTAAATAATCATGCATACGCAAACACGAAAAACTGTACGATGACAACAGTAAACAAAGTCACCCAATTTTACGTTTTTTTTTGTTTTTTTTTTTTTTTTCCTCATTCCGCGCGTATTAAGAAAGAATGAAAAAAACCACGTAAATTATACGTTAAAAAAAAAAGAGCAAGAACCGTTAATAAAAAAAAAAAAAAAAAAAAAACCATGGGAATAGGTAGAGTAGAAGAAAAGGAAAAAAAAAAAAAACACATTTTTAATTTCCAGTATCCTACGAGCAGACGGCGATTACGTACGTGTGGAAAAACGACGAGGACACGTTACGAAAGAGCCCGAGTCTGACGACCCTAAACGCATACCTCATACAGAATCAGACAATCACGTGTCCGATCAAAGCTAGTTGGAGAGGTAAGTGATCACGACAAATTTTTACGTTGCGGCATAATCTTTTTTTTTTTTCTTTCTTTTTTTTCTCTCTTCTTCTTTTTTTCTTAACGATTGTATTTATATTTTTTCTTCTAATTTTTTTTTTTTTTTTTTTTTTTTTTTTTTTTTTTTTTTATATTTCGTTCTTTTTATCTCTTATATATTTTATTTTTATCCAGTTTTCTTAGATTATCTCTTCTTCTCAGCGTTATATTTTGGATACTTATACAACATAGTTTTTAGGAATCTATTTTTTACTATACTCTCTTTTTCTCTCTCTCTCTCTCTCTCTTTTTATATACAAACAGATGCGCAAGATGTTTATTCGATTTTCATCTGGTTCGGTAATTTACTCTATATTTATGTTTATCTATATAAATCCATGTTTTGTGCAAATCTTAAAAAGTAGGTTTTCAATCAGCTAGAGTGGCTATTATGAACTTAATCTTATTTCGCGCCTAAATTCCGATCCGAATAAACTTGCCCGTCGAATGATAACGATATAGCAACGGCTCGCTTTAATTTTCGTGCTGCTAAAATTTAACGGTTATTTTTTTATCTTTTGTAATAAAAATGATAATTGTTGTTTACGTTATCAACGCGACGCGGATGATCGTAAAAGTCTTGGATAGTTTTATTTTTGAGTAACTTTCAGTTTCCGTTGATTTTTTATTTTTTTTTTTTTTTTTTTTTTTTTTATTATGTAAATATAAATTTCAAGTAGTAAAAAAATTTTAAACGATTATAAATGTATATGTTTGTTATCTTTTCCAATAATTATTCGAATTAAAAATAAAGCGCATATTTTAACCTTGGCTTCTGTTGATTGTAAACTTACTTTTCTATCTTTTTTATTAAAATTCATTATTTTAATAATGTATAAAAAATTATTATTTAATTTATTGATAATAATAGTAATTTAAATTTATAAAATTTTCATACGGTGAATATAGAAAACTCAAGATGAGTTAAAAAAAAAAAAAAAAAAAAAAAAAAAAAAAAAATTATTGAAATCGGTTAAACATAAGAAAAAGATAAATTTTTATTTATTTTATCTCTTTTGGTTCAATTTTTCACAAAGCCCGAAATTAATATTCACGAGCGACTTCCAAACGATTTAATATTCGCTAATTGCTTTTATAAATTAAACAAAAATAAAAGAGAAGGAAGAAAAAAAAAATAGAAAAGAGAGAATAGACAAACGCCGAAATAGAAAATAAAAATTAATAAAAAATATAAAGTTTATTACACTTACGTGCGTGACTGCACCCTTTAACCGCTATATAGGAATAGGGTGGCAACGTTAAAAAAAAACAAAACGAAACAAAAAAACAAAAAAAAAAAAAAAAATGAAGAAAGAAAAACTACGCATACGCTAATTAAAATGCAACCGTAGTGCTTTCGGCACTGCGCGAAAAACATCGAAATGATCTCATATTCTCACGTATAGATCTTTTAGTGCTGTGTACGTTATAGCATATAGATATCCCGTAAAAATGCGACGATTCGCGTCGCCTCTATATAAAATTTAATTCGGAGCTTTGTTTGAGCTACGGCTTTATCGATTACGAAAATGCACACACACACACACACACATATATATATATATATATCGTATACTCATCGCGATTATACTATTGGAATTGTTCTATCGAATATCTGTATATTGATTTCCGTTTCCTTTAATGAAGCTTATAAACGTCGAATGAAGTTTAAATTATGAAATTTAAATCGTCGAAATTTCTCACGCAATTAGCATATACGTATATACACGCGCAAAGATTTTATTATTCGAAATAACGATTTATTTAACGATAATAAAACAAACGTCGACATCGAAAACGATAAAAGTTCAAAATTATTTTTCACAATCGATAATTACGCCGTTGCTCTTGCAATATACTGCCTTCGTTTTACATCGATCACAATTACAAAATTAATTCAATCTACACGTTACAAAAAAAAAAAAAAAAAAAAAAATTTAAGGTAACGATAAGTAAATAAATATGTAGGCTGTAGCAACCTATCGTCTCTCACTATTAGATTTTTCTTTAAATACACACACCCACATGCAATGTGATTTTGATTATTCTCTTATATATATATATATATAAAGCACCATTTTTATATATTATTCTTATGTACTAAAAGCTTTTTATTGATAACAGAGTGTAGTTTTTACAACTTATGCTATATGTAATACTTCTCTCTCTCTCTCTCTCTCTTTCTCTCTACCCACATTATAAACTGTGAATGCGCAAACAAAAAAATAAGAAAAAAAAAAAAAAAAACAAAAGACGATTGCATGTTTTATTAGGCTATGCGCGCGATGTGTTTTCTTGTTTAATCCTATCGTGCCAAGGTAAGTTAGCTACACAATCATATATGTGTGTGCGTGTGTGTGTGCGTGTGAGCGTATAAAAAATTATTTTCACAAGTTATAATTATAACCGTAAAAGGATGGTAAGCTTGATGGCTCCCTGCATCGAAGCTCATTAGCGCAACATGCATCCATAGACAATGCGACGAGCGAAAGCGTAACGCTTATTATTTTTTGGAATGTATTTTAATCTCAATCCACGCAGCATTCGCATATTATTCCACTTCCCTTATATTCTCTTTGGGCTTACGTCGTCCCGTATTTTTATACGTGTATAGTACCACCGGGTTATGGTAATTAACGAATAACGATGATCCAACGATGACGCGAACATATAAAAAATACGCGAGAATAACGAGTTTTGATTAGTATTGTACTTTTATTATTATAAATATAACTTCTTACGAGTAATTAATCATATTTTGATTGTTAAACGCTAATGATTGTCGATACATCAAAAGTTACACTTTGTAATTTAGTAAGAAAAATTTTTATTTAAATTTATCGTTTGGAAAACAATAATTAAATTCGCACAAATCGATGATATTTCATTATAATAAAGTACTTTGCAATAAATGCTCATAGATAAATTATAATTGAGAAAATATTTTATATTATAATTGAGAAAACATTTTTTTACCACAAAAAAAAAAAAAAAAAAAAAAAAAAAGAAAGAAAAAAAAAATTCCCTTTACCAATACAAGATAACATTTATCCGGAACTATATATATATATACACACACATTATAATATTAGCTTACATGTTCGGAGAATGCTCGCATGCCACGGGGAATGATACATATACATTTTTATCATTAGCTGTTTCTATATATATATATATATATATATATATATACATTCGTTATTTTTATCTTGATTGAGTCGTAGAAAATGTAGATCAGTTTGCACTAGATCCCTAGAGATTGTCAATCTTGGTCTCTGTCTCGCTTATCGATTAAATACATATATATATATACATAAGCTCGCTGTGGTTTCCATATCGCGGCGAGGCATTTGTTTTTAATTTACCTTTTTATTTTCATTTTTCTCTCTCTCTTTCTCTCTCTCTCTCTCTCTCTTTCTTCGTTTAGCTTTATTCGTTATTTATCCAAGATGTACGATGTTATACGATGAACTTGTCAATATATACTGTGGAAGTAAAGGAAAATTATCTCGTAACGATTAACTCATATCGGTAATGAGAAATTTTAATGAATATTTTAACCTCTGATGATGTACGAAAAAGGTACTCGTTGGTAAGACAAATTGTGCGATACGCAAACATTTTTCTAATGCCAGATAGATACAGAGCAAAATTTATAACGACGCAGTAAAATTTTCACAGTGGAATATTTTTATGCAGAAACATGTTTTTAGATAAAGATAAAAGGTATAAAGTATTTCTTGTTAATAATATGAATAAGTAGATAAAGGTACGATCTTGTAAGACATATCGTTATGCGAAATTTACTTAAAATATGTATACTTTCGATGCAATTTTTCATTTGAAATATTTTTATATCGATACGGCGATGAAAAATAAATCATAAATTTATAATTTTATGTTAAATTAAATAAAATTTCCAATGGCATAATTTTAAGCAATAGACAATGGAATTATTAATTTTAAAGGAATTGAGATAAATTGTCTTGATCAAATTGTACGTTTTTCGTATGCCATTAAATTCCATAACAGCTTTAAAAATAAATAAATAAGTCAATGTAAATGTTAAAAAAAACGGTTATGAAAAATCGCGTTATTATTTTATAAATAACATCGCTTCATCAAATGCAAATCGAACGTTAAATCGAATATAATTCAATCGAAGCTCTTGCTTTTATCGTTAAAAAAAAAAAAAAAAAAAAAAGTTTCGTATAATTCTGCACGGCAAAACTCGTCGCTCATTATCTCTTATCGTTACTTACCGTCGGTCGTATACTCGCTCTGATTATATGAAAAAAAAAAAAGAAAAAAAAAAAGAAAAAAGAAATGGACGTTTCTCTCGGTATTAATGGCTCTTCAAAATTTCGCGCTATGTATATATATGTATATATACATACATACATATACTCTATAACTTGATTGTTCGTTACCCACTATCGAAATCACATTTTACCGAACGAAATTAAGCCGAGGTACATAATTTACATCTCGTACGCTTATCTGCCACATCGACGCTTATTTTTTTTTTTTTTTAAAGTTTTCGTTTAATCGTCGTTTATTAAACATTCGTAATCGTTTTGACAATTTTCAGCATAAAATATAACGTAAATTTTACATTTGCATAATTAATTTTAACCTTACTTATTATCTGGATTTTTTAATAATCATTTAGTAATCACGTTTTTACGAACGAGATTTTCAAATATTGTGTAAACAAAATATTCAATTGTGTGTAACCATCATTATTAATATCGATACGTTCACTTAATTAACAATTGTACCGTGTACGTAAAATATAATCGTTTCCATATGTCAAAAAAAAAAAAAAAAAAAAAAAAAAAAAAAAAAAAAATTTCGCAATTTGTATTTTTAATAACTTTTGTATTGTGATGTATAAGTTTTACAAAAATTCTTTTTTTTTTTTTTTTTTTTTTTTTTGTCCACAAAATATTTGCATTTACTCCGTAATATATATTAATTATTTCTCTTATTCTAATCTCATTCTAATTTACACGTTTATTAATATAACGACGAAGCTTTGAGATATAATATTACAATATCGTAGCATATTATAGTGATACATATGTAATAGATCTATTAATATTTATAACACAAATTAATATCTATACATTTCTAAACAGATGCACGAACTTCAATTTTTTTTTTTTTTTTTTATTTATTCTATTTTTAACAGTAATAATCGATTAAGGAAAAAATGACCTTTAGATTTTAGGCTTAGTTCACTCGATATGGTAAATGAAATGATAATTATAAAATTCTAATAAATTGACAATGTTGATTGATAAAAATATGAATTTATTTATAATTAATGTTTGAACAAATGCATCTAAATTTTTATCCAATAAACAAAAACTATAGAAATATAGTTTACTATAATTTTTATTGAACGTCAAAATTTCAACACAAGTAAATTATTAATCTTAATTTTCATTATATTTCTATACAACGATAAGTTAAATTAAAAATTTAATAACGATTGATAAATTATAAAATATTTTAAAAAACAATAATTGAAGGGTTGTAAGTTTGAAGGGTCTAAATGCCAAAAAATCCAAAGTTAATATTTTTACGATAATACGATCTAAGTGCCAAGGCTAATAATATCCAAATGGATCCAAGTGCATTTTTATTTTGAAATTTGGATATGTGTTCAATTGAATTATGTAAAAATAAATAATTATTTCATTGAGTTGTTTATTTTATAATGTTTTTCTGTTATATCTCTAAATAATAAAATTGGCACTTAGACCCTTTAGACTTACAACCCTTCAATTAAGTTCAGACCTTAATTATAAAATTTAAATATTATTTAGCAATTCCACGTTTAATTAAACTAATTTTGCAATGTTTTTCACCTAATTTTTTTTTTTTTTTTTTTTTTTTCAAATAATGCATAATTATATTTTAACGTAGATCACAAATATTAAAATATAGATGTTGTATAACTTTTGAAAAATTCCTCAATGATTTAAAATTTTATTAAATTTCTTATTATTTATAAAAATAGCGATTTAGCTTATGTAACGAAAATTCTAAAAAAATTTAAATAAATTTAAAAACTAACTCATTACAGATAATACAAACACTCTACATAAGGTAAATTCAATCTTTTCATCAAGTTTATAAATTTATCGTCTTCAACGGGATGTTAATTTAATTGGGCATAGTTTAACAATAACTAGCCGAGCACAAAATACAAAAATACGTTAGAAAATTTTTAGTTTACACTTACATTGGAACGCTCAGGCCACTTTGAACGATCTGGCGCCAAGATAGCTGCTCTTATACCCGAAAATAGCGACGAAGTAGATTGTTCAAAATTAGTTTGCTTAACGTTTTTGTACGTTGCGCTCGTTAGGAAAAAATTTAGGAAATTAGATAATACGCGATGATGCTTGGGTGCACCGATGATCATTAAAGTCACGGTTACTTTCGTTCAAAATTAATTTTCTTTTTTTCTCTTTCTTTAATAAATCATTCGAACTTTTGACTATGATCGAAACGTAAAATTTTTACGTTTTAAGTTTCAAAAATGTAACGCTGATTCAAGGTAATAATTTAAAAAAATTTTAACTTGAAAACATTGAAGATTCGCTGAAATAAGAAATTAATCTAAAATTCATTTATAGCTTCGATAATTAATTAAAGATCATAGACAAAACAAGAAAATTTCATGATTATAATCACGCGCAGCAGAGCTCACATCTAACTCATGCAGCTATGTCAAAACGTAAAATAAACGTTCCAAAACTATAGCGACCCTGTGTCGTAAATCCGCTAGGTGGCGCCAACGATAGCATTCCACATCATAGTCCGATCACAAATCGCTAGATGGCGAAAAGCCAAAACGTACTATGGGCGCTTAAAGCTTTGCATTTACGAAAGCATATTTATATATTTACAAACACATATACTACTATGATCAAAAAATAAGACCAATTTTTTTTTTTTTAAATTCTTTATTTATTCTTTTGAATCTATTTCGTTGCCTTCAAAGTAATCCCCGCCCGACACAATACGCTTATGCCAACGTTTTTTCCAATCCTCGAAACAGTCAGAAAAGTCCTTTTCCGGAATTGCCTTCAAGCGATTCACGTTTAATCTCCTCACTCGAGTCAAAAGGATGTCCCCGAAGTGGTCTTTTGAGTTTATTGAACGGCCAGAAGTCATACGGCGCTAAATCAGGCGAATATGGTGGTTGTGGAACGATATGAGTTGAATTTTTGGCCAAAAAGTCGCGAATAATCAATGCGGTGTGAGATGATGCATTATCGTGATGCAAAAACCATGAGTTGTCTTGCCACGATTCCGGCCTCTTTTTGCGAATAGATTCACGCAAACGACGTATAACACTCAAATAATATTCCTTGTTAACATTTAGGCCCGACGGAAGAAATTCTGAATACACAACACCACGATAATCGAAGAGAACTGTCAACATGACTTTGATTTTTTAACGACTTTGACGTGATCTTTTTAGTCTTGCTTCATCTTTGGCACGATATTCGCTCGATTGATCGGTTGTTTCTGGATCGTAGGCATAAATCCATGTCTCATCTTCCGTAATAATGCGTTCCATGACGTTTTGGTAGTCAGAAAGCATCTCTTCGCACACATTAACACGACGCTCTTTTTAAAAAAAATTGAGTGTTTTTGGAACCAATCGAGATTTGACGTGTTTGAGACCCAAATGATCTTTCAAAATTGCTTGAATCGATCCAAATGAAATACCAACAGTATCAACAAGGTCTCTAATTGTTAACCGACGATCTTTGAGCACGAGGTTTTTGATTTCTTTGATGTATTGCTCATCAGTTGATATCGATGGTCGTCCAGGACGCTCTTTGTCTTCGACGCTGTCTCTGCCTTCTTTGAACTGTTTGTACCACTTGTAAACATTTCTTTCCGACAAAGTTTGCTCACCAAAGGCCTTCTGCAACATTCTGAACGTTTCTGCACAAGAAATTTCATTCCGGAAACAAAATTTAATGCAACTTCTTTGCTCACTAAAATCTGACATTATAAAAATCGCCGAAATCACTTTTTAGTGTTCACAAAAATGAGTGTCACTTGCAAATTAATGAATATATTGACATGAAATTTGACACAGATGTCTCTCACATTGTTACCAACTTAAAAAAAAGTTTCGTCAAATCGATAAACCCGCGAAATTTAAATTGAAAATTGATCTTACTTTTTGATCATAGTATACATGTGTGTGCGCGCGCGTGCGATCGTGGTAACCACATCGGTGGCTTGTGTGCGTGGCTTGATCTAGTTGACATTTAGGGCACGATGCCGAACTAATACAATCTTTTTCTTCTTTTGCCTATCGCTCTATTTTTTTTTTCATTTTTTTTTTTCTTTTTTTTCTTTTGTAATTTTTTGATAATCTTTATTCCACTTCTCGGAGGTCTTGCGCGTCGTCGTAATCTTGCGGCATTTCGCTGAATATCGTCGTGAAAGTGAGAAGAAAAAGAATAAGGAGAAAGAGAGCTATGGACGTGTGTGTATGTGTGCCCGTGTACACATACAAGTACATACGCGCGCGCTCGGCTTCCGGGAAGGCCGTTCACGTACATACATATCACCAGCCGACGTTTGAAACTTTGGCACTTTGATGTTGGGATACGTAAGTGACGTGAGCTACTAAAAATCCAATTTTTGTTTATCTTTAATCGAAATCTTTTAAATTCGAATATCAATTAGTTATTGAATTGAATTTCGGAAACAGAAATAAATAATAAAAGAACGCTAACTAAATCAATGTTAAAATAAGCAATGAAAATTTTTATTTTTATACATCGATAGAAGAAATTACTTGAATCAAGAAAAATTTCTTCAAAATATCTTTCTTATTTCACATTATTATATTTTCTTAATTCAAGAAATTAACTTTTATTTGAAGAAGCTGAAAATTCTCCATCCAAGAACTTAACTCTTTAACGGAGCATTTCATTCCTAGAATTGATAATTCCGTACTTTTCAATCACGATAACTACGTATATTTGTCTCAAAAAAATCTGCTCTTTGTTTAAGAATCGAATCCATAAATTAAGTAAGGTTAAATTTTTCAATTTATAATAATTTTAATAATTTACTAAATAAAAAAATGATGCATTAGAGCAAAATATCATATCCTTATATCATTTTTACCAAAAATGATTTTTTTTGGTTCAAAATTATTTTTATTTAATCAAGTTAATTCTTTTATCGGTGTAAGTCATACGTATCTACATTTGAGAGTCATAGTATGATTAATAAAGTTTTAAATAAAAATATACGTATTAAAAGTGAACCGTTTAATATTATATTGTTTTAAAATTGTTTCAAAAATTGAAACTCCGATCTTTAGTAATTTTACGTCACTTACATCTCAACAAAGTTTTCGTGTAGAAGTAGATTCTTAATAAAAAATTATGTGCGATGTTAATGTATATTTAGAATTAATATTCAAATAAGGATAATGTTAAAATTAAGGTTTTAAAAGTAAATGTTAGAGTACATAAAAAAAAATACATTGTGTATCCAGTCCATCCACGCGAAGCGTTAGAAAATCATTGGTAAGAAACGTATTATAGAAAAAAAAAAAAAAAAAAAAAAAAAACAAAAAGAACAATTAAATTAAAGAAAAGAATAAAAAAACACATAGAAAGAAAACTAAAAGCAGAAGATAAAAGTAGGCAGATCGTGGCTGTTCTGTTTCCAGCTGACGGACAGCTGATCGTCGACTACGAGGACGAGTACGATGATTTCGGGGACTCAAAGTGCTCGCTGTGCCAGCGCAGGTTTGAGGAGCAAGGTAAAATAAACGACTCTCTCTCTCTCTCTCTCTCTCTCTCTAAGAACTTGTTTGAAAACTAGTGTCATTATTTTTTTTTTTTTTCATTTTTTTTTTTTTTTTTTCTGGTTTTTTACAATTACGTATCACGCGATGTGAATGAGATGTGAAGCCCGGATATCCTTTTTCTTTTTTTTCTTTTAACATTCATCGTTTTTGAGGTGCTTTTTATACTGTATCATTTAACACGTCAGAATGAGAGAATAAGAGACGGGACCAAGCTTACCAAAATAATAATAATAATAATAATAATAATAATAATAATAATAATAATAATAATAATAACAATGACAATGACAATAATAAAAGAATAAATACGTTTTATGAAAACAAAAAAGCAGAGTAAACCGTGATGATATAAACCACGGCATCCTTTTTTTCCTTGAAAATTAGAGTTAGATTGTTGTTTTTTTAAATAACGTTACTTTACTTTTTAATGCAAATTTTTGTAATGCTTCGTTAATTTTTTTTTTTTTTGTTTTTATTTTTTTTTTTATTTTTTATCGCTGTTATAAAATATTTTTCATGTTTTTGATTCCTAAACACTTGAATATTTCATTTGTTTATTATATTAATTCTGATGCAAAAACAAATATTAATTTTTCAACTTTATGGATATGTTGTACATATAATTTTCATTGATAAGTAAAATTTTTTGTTTTTTATTACAACAGATCTTTATATATAGTCATTTTATAATTGTTTTATTGTTATATTTTTTTAATTTTATCTTCTACTGCATTTTATTGAATCATTAAAATACATACAATAATATACAAAATTTCTTTATAAATATTAAAACAAGTAACGATTAGTTTAGTAAAAAAAGAAAAAAAATTAATTCAATGCATGAGTTAACGGAATTTTGCATTGTAAAGTTATCATGATGTAAGTAATTAAAGATCTTTTTATTTCAATTTTTTAAATAATAAACGTTATAAAATTATAGTTAACATGTGACGAATAAGAAGTGATAAAAAGATCTTTCATATTTTTTATGCTTTATCATAGAAAGCTGTCAACTTGAACTTTTTCTGTTTTTTTTTTTTTTAAGAATCCTGTGCTTGCGATGAAACTTAAACAATTGATGCTGTTATAAACGATAATGTTACAAGATTTTGAAATAAATTATTCTTACACGATTTTTTAATACCCAAACATTCAACAAAATGCATTAAAAATGGTGTTATTTTTTGCATCAAGCGACACTAAAACTTCGTTTTTCTTCTCATTCCGATCATAATCTTGAATGCAATCAATCGATAAAAATTGAAATAAATTAATCGAAACAGTAATAGTTTTATACATGTTTACCTCCACGTTGTGTATAACAATAAGCAATCACCTACAGTTTTTTTAATAAATTTATTTATAAAACAACGCCTAATCGCCCTACGACGTTTCAATATGAGTAAATTTATTGTACATTTTGACGTTGATAACATATGTATCCCTTCACCCTGACTTACAGTAGTTTTGATGTAATAAATGTTAATTGTTTAGCTGGCTTTAGACTACATTTGTACATAAAACTTTGTTGTACACCTTGAAAGTACAAAGTATACATACGAACAGCTTACGTGTTTCAATTATTACGCCCGCCGTCCCACCCCCCCCCCACGTAAGGCACCCATTTTTCGTAAATAATATCATCAAGTAGGCACTTTAGCGTTAAATTTTGTCCTGTTAAATTTATTAATAAGCAATATTTAAGACAATGCATGCGCTGGAGTTAAAAAAAAAAAAAAAAATTTTAACTTTTAAAAATGATGAATTTTCATTTAATTGGTAAAATTATTGTATTGAAAATAATATATTTTATTAGGTAAATTATGTAATTAACAATAATGTTATTTGCATCGCTTTTTCTTCTATCGAATCAATTACAATTGTTGAGATTAAAAAAACGCTGAAAAAATTGTTATTTATTTAACAAATTAAAAAAAAAAAAACTTCTTTTAAAAATAACATTAAAAAAAAAAAAAAAAAGAAAAAGAATTATTAAATTTTCTTATTTTAAATCACCATTAATTTTATGTTTCAAATAATATCTTATGATTTAAATTAAAATTTATTTTTTATTATCTTAAATTACAAACGTCGATATTTCAATTAATAATATTGTAATTTTCCTTAATTCTATTATTGTAAGCGAACGTTGTAGTGTCGGTAAAGTTTATTTGTTTAATAAACCAAGCCAATATGTTAAAGATAACTTTCAATCAAATAGTACAAATGAAATGTAAGCATATAATTGCTAGGAGGATATAATCCGATAAGCTGCCAAGATAAATATCTAATTTCGGTTAAATGTCCGCATAAAGGCAATTAACGAAATTAATGTATTATGAAATTATATAGCGTCGTATTGTAATTATACAATTGCCAATATTTGAAAATTATATATATATATATATATATATATATATATATATATATATATATATATATATATATATATATATATATATAGCTTTAAAAAATTTAATAAACAAATCACGTTAATTAAAAATTTCATCTATTGAAAAATTGATTTTAATACATTTTTTATTCCACGGTATAAAAACTTAAAAAAAAGGGTATGTGTACGCGAAGTATAAGAAAAAAAAAAAGAAAAACAAAAGAAAAAAAATATTAAACAAATTGCGTGCAACTTTCCTATCGGATATCACGTTTTTATATCTTTAACCAATGAAATTCTTTACCACACGCTAAAAAAAAAAAAAAAAAAAAAAAATAATAATAATAATAATAAAGATTTTCAACTCAAAGCTTATACTTTATACGCACCGCTTTTTATAAATGTGTAATACATCAAACTCATAAAATATACATATATTTTCACTATATATATAAAAAATATTTCAAAGAAAGCAAATTACTCAATTTATCATACGCACACTCACACACACACACACACACACACACATATAGATACAGAGAATCGCTTCCTTCGTAAACGTCTACCTTACTTCAAAATATACATACATACATACAAAGACACAAGCGCGCGAGCGCACACACACACACGTACAACAACGTAGACAAGTCCGTGAACACTCGAGGTTTTAAGCCAAAGCGTCGCATCGCGATCTGAAAGGTTGTGCATACTCACGCGAGAGAATAATTTCTCCCGTCGCCCTTCCTCTCGTCACCCCACGTCGTGCGTGTATACAATTTCTGCTATGCGCGTGAGCCCAACTCTCTTACCTCTTTTGCCGCCTCGGGCAAACTATATGCGCTCAAAGCCCTGAATATATATGTATATTTGCTACGTGTATGTATATAAGTAAGTATCGCCGGTTTTATAAACGCGTGCCACATTTACATGTATACGCGGCGTAATACGACACGCACGAGTGCGATCTCTTTGACGTCGTTTATTTATTTATTTTTCTTTCTATTTTTCTTATTTTTTTTTTTTTTGTTTTGTTTAAAAAAAAAAAATAATAATAATAATAAACTGGTATGAATTAATTTTTTTTGATAATTTTTATTCTCCTTTTTTTTTTTCTCACGAATCGCGTTATACAGCACGGCGATGATTAAGCGATGATATACATTTTTCTTTTGTTTAACGGTGGGCTTTAACGACGTTAATACATAATCGTCGTTGTTGAGGATCAACTTACAAGTGGTTTAAATAATCCTTTTTTTTTTTTTTTTTTTTTGTCGATCGTCGAGCGAAAATTTTTATTGAATTTTTCCGACGATAAACGTTGCTGTGTATCTTTTATCGAAATAAATTAGCTTTATTTTTGTGAAAATAATATTGTAGTTACATATTTTTACGCGATGAAACAATTTTTTTATAGCTTAATCCAAGGTAATTGAAAGAAAAACAATATAGCCAATATTCCTTGTTAAATTTTACTCTTTTATGTTACCTTAACTTTTTTTTTTATTTTACTTTTTTAAATTATTTACCTTGTAATATATTAATTAACACAGACTAGTATTTATATTTTTGTACATAATAGTTTTCTACATTTCTAATCTTTCATATATTTAATCATAAAATTTGTTCGAAAGCATTAGCTCCAAACAAAAAAAAAAAAAAAAAAAAAAAAAAAAAAAAAAAAAATAAACAGTATACCACAGCGGTAAAGAATCACGTCGGTATATGAATCAAAAGTTAAACGTAAACGCATAAAAATTCACTTAAGCGCACGTTAAATTGCGCCTCGCTTACATATGTACATTTATCGTATAAAAAAATCTGATAAAGCCGATCGAGCGTTTAGTTGTAAATGTAAACTCGATTAAATATCAAAATAAAACGTCGGGCTAAATATTTAAACAAATAAGCGTTGCTTTTAATTTTACGATATTAAATTGAACATTTTTTTTAAACGTTTCGCATTATAAATTATCAACGTTTGAATGTTCAAATACCTTTCTTTTCTTTTCTTTTCTTTTCTTTTTTTTTTTTTTTTTAAACTCCATTTAAAGTTTTTCGAATGAGAATTACTTTTAACGACTTTCTTTCTTTTTTTCACTTTTGTGAATATGCAATTTTTTATCAACTATTTAATCATATATATATATATATTCTGAGCTTTTACATTTTAGAAGGTAATTTCACGCGGGAATTAAATGATTAATAAGTAAGATAAGTCCTTTATGATTCGCGTTTAAGGTCGAGGCGCGTTGAAAAAAAAAAAAAAAAAAAAAATAATGATATAAAATAATTAAAAATAAAAAAGGGCTTATTATAAAATAAATATTTACCTTATGATAAGTAAGGAGTATACAAAAATTATTGGTGGTTGCTTTACGCGATATTTATTATTATAGAGTAATATGCTTTACATTTATTATGAAAAGTTTTTTTTATTTATTATAATGATAAATTAATTTTTTTAATCAAGACGAAATTTTTCGTCGATAAATATATCGGTTAATGTATAACTATGATTTCAATATTACAATTTATTGCGCTTCATTATTCATTCAGTTATTTAATCAATATATTGATAGGCGAATATTTTATCATAAAAAACATCAAAGTCGAAAAAATCAAATAAATTAAAAAAAAAAAAAAAAAAAAAAAAAAAAAAAAAAAAAAAAAAAAAAAAAAGATGAAAAAGCAAATCTACGTTTCGAAGAATTCAAACGTTACGATTTACTTTGAAAAATATTCACACGAATGAATGTATATACATACATTCATTCATATGTAGTCGAACAATTTCGAAAGTATAAGTGAGAGAAGCTTGCGGTCCGTAAAACTTGAAAATATGCAGCCGGAAGTTAAAGTGGATACACTACGGATCTTTTAAAACTTCTCTCTCTCTCTGCCTCTTTTCCATTTACTCTTTTCACGGTACGACCGGGGAATCGTATATCCCAGCGGATCAAACGAGCCGTGTACCATAATATGCGCGTTTATACATGTATACCTCAGCGCGTATACGTATACATGTGTATGTTATGTACATCGACTTTCTTCTTTTCAGTGAAAACATACGACTTCGGTCGGACGGTATAAGAATCGTCAAGTAATTTGGTTTCTGCTTTTTAATATGTTATATAAATTATGCTTTTTGCGTTTGTGCAAATTCTTAGATTTGAGAAAAGCGATAAATGAATAACTATATTTAATGAATTATAATTAATCTATAATTATCTAATTTTTATTTTTTAGCTTATCCAACGACGATTTTACGAAAATTTCATTGTAAATTATTTGTAAATAAGAAATCTAGACCTAGAATATTTAGCTTATATTGTGCGCTTATCATTCAATGGATATTTAATTTAAATTATTCTATTTATTATTATGTAAATAAATTTATTTTTTAGCATAAAATATCTTTATTATTTTTTATGCTGAAAGAATTTGGAAAAAAAAAAAACAAGAAAATTGAAACGCTATTTAATCTGAATTTATTAAATAACGTTAATATAAAATTTAATGATAATATTAATTATGTTAATAATAAAGGAAGAAAAATCAAAATGAAATAAAAATAACGTAAAAATCATTATCTACGAATCAACTAACGTTTAAAATAAAAAAATATTTAAAATGTTTCAGGTTACTTTGAACGAAAAATACAACTTAGTTTCCTAAATGACAAGCATTGGATAAAATAATATACTAAAAATTTTATTAATTAATTTTTTTTTTTTTTTTTTTTTTTTTTTTTTATGTTAAAATTTTTTTGTCCTTTTTAAATAAAGCTCCGTTTATTTAAAAATGTTTTTAAAAAAATATGCGAATGAATTTCTATACTAATATTGTCAAAATTTCATTGAAAATTTATATTGCAAACATTAATTCGTAATAATAATAATAATAATAATAAAAACTAGCACTTTATTGTCAAATTTTTACATTACCATTGTTTGCCATTTTATCTACATTTATATATTACTCTATGAAATGAATCTTTGTTCTATGAATTATAATTTATATTATTTTTTCTATAATTTATATTAAATTTAAATTCACTTTTTAATTTAATTTTTTTTTTTTTTTTTTTTTTTTTTCAAGAACATATTAATTTAAATAATTTTATTTAAAAATATCGAAATTTAATATATTTTTATTTAATTAAAAAGAATATTAATGTTTAATAGTTATGAAGGTTAAATTGGTAATGTAACGGAATTTTTTTATTTTAAAATTAATTAATTACAAATTTTATACCATATCGTTAAACAATATATATATATATATGTTAATTTTAATGAAAATAAATCTTTCATTATTATAATTAGTAGTCGCAATTGATTGTCATCAATTTTTAACTGTATTATTAAATTAAGTCGTTAGTTTATTATAAATGTGATGTTCTACAAGTGGTTGCAGTAAATTAAATTATAAAAAAAAAAAAAAAATATTCTTCAAAATTTAAATAACAATCTTTATAATTAATTAATTTGTTATAATAATAATTTTTATATTACAACAACATACAGTCGCTCCTTTTTTATTCAATTTTTATTACAGTTTCGATAAAAATATTTAATAATAAAAATAAAAATAAAAAAAAAAAAAAAAAACACACAATTCTTTTGCCTAATTATGCCAATATTAACGTATTTATATTAAAATATACTTATAATTATTATCGTCAAAGCAAACCTTTTTGTACAAAGTAACAATTTTTAGCTTGACTAATAATTTTTTACGACTTTGTTATTTATTTATTTTTTTTTTTTTTTTTTTATTTTTGTTACGTTCTTTTTTAACATTTTTTTAAGTGTGTTATATATATATAATAAACTAATTTCAACGAATTATATATTATGTGTTGTATTAATTATTATTAATAAAAGCTGTGAAAATAAAACGCTAAAATCAATATGCTTAATTATCAATTTTACTCTAATCGTATACAGAGAGAATCTTACAAAATACTATCATTGCCTAAAAAATATAACAATCGTACGAAAGCATTAACTAAACGTAAATAAACGTTACATTTGTTTCTCTCTGAATTCGAAGAGCAAAAAAAAAAAAAAAAAAAAAATAGACCGAAAGCTCATAACAATAAAAAAAAAAAAAAATAAAAAAAAAAATAAAAGAAAAAAAAAAAGCCAAGCAACAAACGATCGTTAAAAAAAAAATCCTATATTTGCCATACTATAGGTAATTATAGCTGCCTGAAGGTGGATCTCATCTTTACGCGAGACAGAGCCTTCTACTTCACGACCGTATTTATCCCCGGCATTATCCTCGTAACGAGCTCATTTATCACTTTCTGGCTGGAGTGGAACGCGGTGCCGGCACGAGTTATGATTGGTAAGATAAACAAATAACGACGATTTTATTCGTCCTTCTCTTATTGCTCCCATTGGCGATGTGTAAAATTTTAAGGTTAACTTCTTTTCTTTTTTCTTTATTATGTTTTTTTTTTTTTTTTTTTTTTTTTATATACGACGATGAAAATTTTTATATAATCAATAAATTTAATATAATCAATATTTATAAAATTTTGTATATCCAATAGATTTTGATCCAACGTATCGAACACACAAATAGAATAATTCCATTTCAGTTCGATACGAGCGAGATAGCATCTCGAGATCTTTTTTCGCGAATTTGCAAATATACGATATCGAAAATATAAATAAAAAGAAATTTCTCAATGGCAAGAATGGAAATTTTTTTTTTTTTTGTTTTTTTTTGTTTTTTTTTGTTTTTTTTTTTTATTTAAGATAATTGTTAATCTCGTTCTCATTCTCTATCGAAATTGAACCGTCGAAACTCATCGATTTTAAAATAAGGAAAACTAATGTATTAAAATGAAAATTTAACGTTAAAAGAAAAGAAATAAGCAGACAACGTATTCTTAACTGTGCTTCATCGTATTAATGAAAAAACGTCTATATATGTGTATATAAAATTAATTTTAAAAATATTTTTACAAATAACGTTATAATAATAATAATATTTAAAAAAAAAAAAATAAAAAAAAATAAAAAAAAAAAAAAAAAAAAAATATTCAACAGGTGTAACGACAATGCTGAATTTCTTCACGACGTCAAACGGTTTCCGATCAACTCTACCGGTCGTCTCGAATCTCACGGCGATGAACGTCTGGGACGGCGTATGCATGTGCTTCATATACGCGAGCCTCCTCGAGTTCGTCTGCGTTAATTACGTCGGTAGGAAGAGACCCCTTCACAACGTCGTTTATCGACCGGGCGAGAATCCCGTAACACAGGTACTTTGCCGACCGCTTAACGACGACCGCGTATATTCTGCGGATTGCGGTTTTCTTTTTCCTTGTTTTTTTTTTTCTCTTTCTATTTCTTTTTTTTTTGTTTTTTTTTTTTTTTTTTTTTTTCCACATATATATCTCTCTCTCTCTCTCAATACGCATGTATACATATACATACAAGCAATATATATATACATATATATATATATATATGTGTGCTTAAGTTTGTGTGTATGTGTATACGCAAGTATACGCAGAGAGATAGATGCAAAATTAAAAAACAAGACCAGAAACAGCCGCCGCCGTCGTTGTTCGCGGATCGCGCGTTACTTTATTATCCAACTATCTATCTTTTTATTATTTATGGAAGTGTTAAAGCGTTGAATTGGCGTGTCTAGACCTTCGATTAGATTTCAATGGTTCTCTCTCTCTTTTTTTTTTTTTTTTTTTTTTTTTTTTTTTTATCTTTAATTTAAATGCATTTTGCATAGCTTTGAAAAATCGAGGATTTTTTATGCTTTCTTATAAAATTCTCGTAAATAATAAACAGCTTTTGATCAAAATTTTTCTAAACATTTTCTTTGAAGAAAAAATAAAATGATTAGAAATTTATTTTTGAACATAATTAGAAAATTAATTTTTCTAATAAATTTTCGTTGCAATCGACGAAGCTTTTATATTTACCGTGAAAATATTTTATCTAATTGGAGGTCGTAAGCGCGAAACGTTTATTCTCGTTTTCCTTTAATTACATATCCCAATGATTTTTATCACCGTGGCGATTTTTAAAATGAATTAAATAAAATTAACCGAATACAATCACGATTTTTATATATTAATTTGTGCAATGTATAATACAGGAAAAAAATAAAATAAAATAAAATAAAATAAAATAAAATAAAATGAAATTTTATGAATTATCATTCGACATTTTTAAGATCGCATGGTGAATAAATTCAATGTAATTATAATTAATCTAATGAATTATTTTAACCTCTTGTAGGCTAGAAAATAGCACCTTTGATATTTTACGTCTTTTATAAAATAATTGAAAAATTTGTCGATATTTTTTATAATATATTTTTTATATACATGTATTCTGTTATTCACCAATATAAATAATATTTAAAAGAAAATTTTAGCCTTGAAGAGGTTAGTTGATAAAATTTAGTTACCAATGTCTTAACGTATATACATACAGCTAATTCCGGTGTTAACTAGATTTGTCGCTCAGAAAAAGGTAATTATTTAAATGCAATGCTAAATGCAAATGTATAAGAAGCTTTCAAACACAATATCTTACGTTATATACAGCTTAGATACGATAATTGAACACTACATTAGATTTTATCTTTATTACGGACTTTGTTAATTTTACATTTCGAAATTTAATATCGTTTGAGAGATATTTTTTTCTTTTTTTTTTTTTTTTTTAAACGTAAATTAACAATTCTTTAATGTTGAAATTTTAACATTTGTAAAATTAACGAAGCTCTCTAGTTTTTTTTTTTTGTTTTTTTTTTTTTTTTTTTGTTAATATAAGCTAGAAATAAAAATGAGAAACATAATAAACATAAAAAAATATGATAAAATTATACCCTCTAGTTAATCATGTTGAACGAATTTTTACGAACATTTAGCAAATACTTTACTTAATAAATTTAGTAAATTTTATTAAAAACGGTTTATTTCCAAAAAAAAAAAAAAAAAAAAAAAAAAAAAAAAAAAAAAAAAAAAAAAAAAAAAAAAAAAAAAAAAAAAACACATCTACATTAAAACGCTTAAAATATCAAAAGCGACGTTTCTTTTTTACGTAGCTTTATACATGCAGTCATTTAAAAGCAAATAATCTTCTCGAAAATTTCAACCTCACACTTTTCAATGGCTCATCGCGAACGCAGCCGTTCAATCGTTCTCAAGGCGTCGTTAATGTTTAACTTTAGAAATTGGCATTTAATAAATAAAACGACGTTTTACCGTCGTTTCGTCGCATAATGGCAGCGCATAAAATGACCCTTTAGCTAAACGGCACTCTAAAGTTACATCGAATTTCAATTCGAAAATAAATAAAAAATACGAGATAAAATAAAAATTATACATTATCCGTTTCATCTCATCAATTTACGATTCTATATCGTATATGCATATAACAGTAAGCCTAGCTATTATTCTCTTTCTCTCTATAAAACCTTTATCATCTCCGTATAATCCCGTTTAATTTTCCTCGTAATCTCATAAGCTAATCTCCTTTATGAAACAATCGCCGCGTACGCCGTCGAATTTCTTCTTTCGTCCCTATCCCTTCGTCAAACTTTTGTTAAAAGACGTGTAATCGAGCGAACTTTTTCAAGAAGCTTTTATCATCTATAAAAGCAAAGAAAAAAAGAAAAAAAAATAAATAATAATAATAGTAATAAAACGAAGCTCAAGAGAGAGCATAATAAAAGAATCGAGCGAATACATATATATATATATATATATATATATATATATATATATAGATCATTTTTCTCTTTGCGCATAGTTAACGAACCGTGCGTCTCGGCTCTGCCGCAAGACTCAAAACCCAATCGAGTTGAACTACTTCCGCTCCGTGAACGTGGCATCGTCCAACATTGTGTTTTATTGCTCTCTGTATATTTCCCCTTTGGTACGTTTCTTCATCTTATCTCCGCATAACTACTTATTTATTCTGTCTTTTCTTTTATTAAAACTTTATTCGTCTTTATGGGCTGGACAGAATGAAATTTTCTTCATTTTCACCTTGATTCTTTTATGAAAATTATTTCAAAGAAAGAATAGTATATTGAATGCGTTTGTTGAAAATGTGCTCGTTCAATTTTTTTTTTTTTTTTTTCTTTCTTTTTTTTTAACGTTCAATTATCTGTTAAAAACTAATATTTTCGCGAAGGGAATTAGTAAATTCTTCAATCATTCTAAATGTATTTTATTTTCTTTTAGAGCTTTTTTTTTGTTAAAATATATTAAAACTAAAATGAGTTATAAACGTAATGCTTTAAAAATATGAAATGTCGAGTTGCTCGAATATAAATTACACTAAAATGTAATTATTTTTCTATTCAATGTTTTAAAGACAATGTTAATTTATTGTAAGCCGTTTAACGTATAATTAAACAAAATTTCATATTTGTTGAAATAACTTTAGTTAAATTAATCTTTAAACGAGATACATTGTAAGAACGCAACAATTACAACATTTTGTTTTGTTAACAAAAATTTCTTATTTATCTTTAAAGAATGAAAAAAACGACGGTATTAACTTTAATCTCGAACGAAAATTTGAATATATCTGAATTTTGAATTATTAAACTGTTTTATCGTTGTTATTTATGTTTATCCGCGATCGCTTCATCAGTTATGAACTCTGTTCGTTTTACATCTTTATTAAACGGAATATTTAATGCGCATATATTGCACTGAAAATTCAGATTTTCTCTTTGATAATAATGTCGTCGACGTTATTCATAACCAAATTAAAATCTTTTTATATTCACACACACACACACACACACACATACACAGACACAGACACACACACACACACACACATTAAACTATCTTTGAAATATATATAAATCCTTCCAGGGAAATATAAAGCTCACGAAAAATAAGGGGTTGAAGCGCGCAAGGACGGATTTTACCGGGGAAGTTATACATCAACGCGAATATTCCATTTTCGCGTGTAACGTATGCGCGTCTCATCCTTCTATCTCCCTCTCTCTCTCTCTCTCTCTCTCTCTCATTCGTTTTATCATTCTCAGCCGTATATGTACGCGCGCGACATTTTCTTATCTCGTTATCCTTGCAGCATCCGCCGCCACACCCAACTATACCTGCCGCGCGACGGATCGACGATACTCTCCTCTCCTATTCTCCTTCTCTTCTACTACTACTTCTTCCCCTCTTTGCTTGCTAAATTTTAGCGTATATGTGTGTGTGTGTGTGTGTGTGTGTGTGTGTGTGTATCTGTAAATCGCTGTGCACGATGTATACCTACACGTGTACGGATGTACATATATATGTATCGATGGTAAAAATACTATACCGCATACGACATATATATATATATATGTATAACAGTCTGGTATGAATTCATAATGGTGTATAAATGATTTTATCAACGCGGCTTTTATACTTCATACATTTTTTTTTTTTTTTTTTTTTTTTTTTTTTTTGTCAGCTCTTCCTATATCGCTCTCTTTTTTAATGTTTCTATTCCTAATGATTTTTTCTTTCCGATGCGCGTAGACAAAAGAAGAAAAAAAAAAAAAAAAAAAAAAATTTGCACGAGTACATCGACAAATAAAAATTGATATTCTTTATAATATACTAAAGATATCGTTCGATATCTTTCATCGTTTAAATGAACAACATTTATGGGATGTACCTTGCGATAAGAAAAATCATGCAAAATTTAACACTCAAACGCTAAAAAAAATTAAACATTAAATTAAACTTTTTCTCAGTGCAAATTTTATTTTTCTCTCTTTTTTTTTTTTTTTTTTTGTTTTTTAGTTTCCGTAAGAACATATTTGTATACCATGATTAATAAAAATGCAGTCGATCGCTACATCGATTTAAATTTTATAAAGATTAGATTAGGCATTTTTTATTATTATTATTTTTCTTACTTGATTAGTTAGGTTAAAATTAGAAAGATATTTTACGTATAGTTTTTTTACAACTTTTTTAATTTGCTTGTGTATACTTTGACTAATATTTTTTTTTTTTTTTTTTTTTTTTTATTCGTATAATTATTATCAACGTGCTATAACTGCATCGTGCATAAATATATTTTCATTGCATTGACTATTTATAAATTATTGGCTTTGGAAAAAAAAAAAAAAACAAATATTACAATAGAAATAGATCATCTCTCTCTCTGCATAGTTCAGTTTTTACTCTTTTTTTTTTCTTTTTTTTTTTTTTTTAGACTGGATATATCGTAACAGCAAATAATGTATTTAATCTTATTTTATTTAACCTTCGTGACATCATTAAAAATATACATAAATTTTGAATTTATTATGCATAAAATTTTAATAACTAATCAATCAAATTTGTGATGGTTAAAATTAATTAATTATAAAATATTATTCGATTTATCGAGTACATTTATATATCGAAATAACGTCAAATTTATCACTTTTTATTATGCGCTGTTTGCATTTTAATTAATTTTGTTAACATTAAGCATAATAAATCTTTTAAATAATTTTATAATTTTTAATACTTTTGCTCTTTTATGTAAATAGATAAATGACATTTTAACGTTTGAGCAATTTAGATTAGTCGAGCGTTTGATTTTATCTGATAAATCGTCTGTATAACCGCATTCATAACAATTAAATATCTATCGTTACGTTTAAAAATACAATCGTGCATCGAAAACTTAAAAAAAAAAAAAATTTAAATAAATTAATAATAATTTTTCAACAATTCAACCAATAATCATAAAAAAAAAAATAATCTCATCGCTGAAGATTTCGTATATACAATCCTTGGTAATATATACTTTGCATGCAAGTTCAAAGTGGCTTTTTCGTGATAACTATATATATATATATATATATATATATATATATATATATACATACATACTTTTTTAAGCATTTAACAAAGAGTGACCGTTTTTTTCTTTTCCTTTGTTCCATAACCACGTGTTTAATGTTTCAATCGAGCAATTCTCTTCTTCTCATTTATTTTTAACTTTTTTTTTTTTTTTTTTTCTTTTTTTCTTTTAATACTATATACAACAAGATACAAATTGTTTTTTTTTTTTTTTTTTTTTTCTCAACACCTGTTTTGTGTAAAAGTTTTCTTCTTCCGAATGACTTTTTTTTATTCACGTTGCTCAATTTTCACTTTAGTAGAATGTTTTCGTTACGCACATGCAGGTGTTTGTTTGGTATATATATATTTTTCATATACTTATATGTTTTATTAAAAACGATGGATATAAAAAGTAATGCTAAATAATAATGTTATAAATAAAAATAGATAAAAATAAATAAATAACGATGCTATTTCACAATCATCTGGCACAATTTTGATAATTGAATCTCTATATATATATTTTTTTTTTTTTTTTTTTTTTTTTTTTTGCGTTTTCTGAAAATCACGACACAATTGGTTTTTCAATTTATATTAAAAACCAAAAGTTCAACGTTCGATTCAATTTAAATTATATATGTATATATATTTTTTTTTTCGATAAAGTTTTTAATTTAATCTGTAAAGCAAAAAATATCATTGAGAAAAAAAAAAAAAAAAAAAAAAAAAAAATAATAATAAAGTATAAATAAAAAAAAAAATAATTTGTTTATCAAAAGTTTTATAACTTATTTTATCTTTTTCATCATTATATTCGGCCTATTGTTATACCCAATCATTTTTCGACGCGTGATAAATTACTTAATCGAAAATACTATTAATCAACAATATTTGAAGAGAACTTTAACGATTCGAAATCTCAGCTAGTACGACACGATAAATTTCAGAGAACTTATTCACCGTGTATTCAATCATCATCGTTACGAGATCGGAAAAATCATCGTTATATATCATAAACGTATAGCGTTACGCGATAAACGAATGAATAATAAAATAAAATTTTGATCCGCAACGTCGTTTATAAATAAAAACGCGCGTGAATGGCATTATAAGCTTGTTGTTTTATATCTAAATTTGTTTGCGTAAAAAACGGGTAAAATTAAGGACAGGCGCGTTATATTATATTCCCGGAGACCACAAAGCGCCGTGATGTTTTTCTTATACGGACGGTTATTGTTTGCTACTATTGTTTTTTCGTAGTCGCGGCGGCGGCAGATTGTGAGAAATAAAGCTGAAAATGAAATGTGAGAGAATGTTTGAGTTATTGTTTTGTTTTTTTTTTTTTTTATCGTTCTTAATAAATTATATTTAAAAGCTATTTTCAAACTATTTTTATCGATATAGTTATTAAATTTTAAAGAAATTTTTTGTATCAATTTGCTATTTGATTATCATATTTTAAAAATTGATTCATAAACTATTGAATGTTATTTAAAATTTTGTAAAAACAGCTAATTATCAATTAAAATAGTTTCTTTTAATTTATTTAATCACAAATAATAATAAATATAATGATAAAATCTAAAACTAGCGCAAAAATTTATTGTTTTAAATTTTTTAGCAAAAAAACTAACATAAGAAAACCTGATGTTCAAATAGAAACTCGATAAAAGCAAACGTATGAAATAATTAATTAAAAATAAAGGCTCCGCCTTTATAAGAACCAAATAAATCGAAATAATTCAAATTGAAAAATAAACAAGAAGAAAAAAATAAATAAAATAAAATAAAATAAGCCGCCGTCCGTATCTTTGTGGTCTGATATTAGAGTAATTAATGCGCGATGCACAACTCGCGTAATATATATATATATATATATATATATATATATATATATATATATATATATATATATACACGGCTTATAAAAGCGACGTTTAAATTATCCGTAAACGCAAGCACGTGCTCTTTTCATTTTTTCTCCTCCTGCCTTTCTGTTTCTTTAACGTTTATTTTTATGTGTACATCGCTGCGAGTACGATTAATTAGAATAGCCTTTAAAAAAAAAAAAAAAAATTTTTATTCAATAGTACGTCGAAACAAAACGAAACGTAACGAAAAGAAACGAAAAAAAAAATAAGTAAAGCAAAGCAAACGCGCGAAATATTTTTTTTTTTTTTTTTCGAATCCATTGACGCTTTTCATTTGGATTATGTGCGCCATATCCACCTTTCTTTTTTCTTTTTTTTATGATTTATCTAATATAAGTGCAAACTCGTATTTAGCCGATTGAGAATCGATGTGCATGGATTTCGTATTTACTCGATAGAATTAAAATTATATCGATTGTTTACGTTTGTTGCTGTTAGTTTTAAATAATGGATGATTTTTTTTTTTTTTTTATAATAATAAATTTATTATAAAGTTAATTTTAATGAGGTTTTTTGCCAATGTATTTGAAATTTTCATATCGCGTTAATTGAGGTTCGATTTTTATTTAAGAGGTATATAAAAATTATTTTATATCGATTCTCAATTCAATATCAAAGGATAATAACCTTTTTCATCCACATTATGACTTATTTTTATTCAAAAATGTTGAAACTTCTCGATCTTCAACCTTACTAATATTTTTAATATGCTTATATTGTATTGTTCGATTGAAAAAAAAAAAAAAAAAAAAAAAAAAAAAAAAAAAAATTTACAGTTTTCCCTGCTGTTTTGCATTATTAACATCTCGCGAGATATTAATCATTTTAAAAATTGTGTACAAAGAGTGGAATATTTTTTTTTTTTTTTTTTTTTTTTTTTTTTTTTTTTTTTTTTTTTTTTAAATCGAGGAGTTTCAAAGGTAACGTTACTTTCATGATAAAAAAAAGTGTACAGAAAAAACAAAAAAACAAAACAAAACAAAACAAAGCTAAGCACCTATAAAACACTCTCGAACCAAACTTTCCATAGTGTTCCAAAAGTGTTGTACCTAGCACACAACTTGTACCAATACTTAAGAAAATATGGAACGAAAGAATGAAAGAATGAAGTTGGACAAAGTTTCCTAATGCCAGAAAATTTTCCTTTTTTTTTTTGTTCTTTTCATCTTGCCTTGTAAGACTTTTACGGTAAAGCGTTGTATCGAGTATGCGTTTGAAAAAAAATGGCGTTATTACTAATTAAATTGCCTCTCGAATTCCTCGCGTGTACTTAAATTTGCTGTAGACGCTAAAATCATACGTAATATCGAAATAATCATTATTTTTGTTCTGCTTTATCAACTTGTTATTTAAATTGAAATTAATTTCAAACAGAATTGAAATTGAAAATTCAAATTTAGTTTATCGAATTTTAACCATTTTATTTCGATAATTATTAGCTTTAAAAAAAAAAAAAAAAAAATACAAAAGACTATTATATTAGAAAACTATGTCCACGCGAGAAAGGAAATGTGCGAATTAATCGAAACGATTGAGCTGATTATCAAACAAAAAAAAATAAATAAATAAATAAATAAAGAATGAAAGAAAGAAAAGTAACGATTAAAATTAAAATAAGCAAAATCACGAAAAAAAAAAAAAAAAAAAAAAAAAGAGAAAAGAAAAAAAAAGAAAAATAAAAGAATGCAAAAGCTCAGAGAAAACGAGAAAATTAATCGCGAAATCGATAAGTAAAACGTTTCGTTGGTGGAATGTTGGTGAGTAAGCCTCTTTGTTTGGTGTCTGTGATGTTACAGCGGCTTCCAGCGGTGCTCAGCAGGATAGGAATTATATTGGCCAGCCCTTTGGTAAGATCCCCTCTGTTTTCGCCTCACTATCTCTCTCTTTCTCTCTCTCTCTCTCTCTCTTTCTTTCTCTTTCTCTCTTTCTATCTCTCTCTTTCTCTCTTACTACTACTATTACTACTATTACTACTCTTTCTCTCTCTTTCTCTATCTCTGTCTATCAGTATCTGTCATTCTCTCTCATTCTCTTTCGCGGTCGCTTTCGTGACTCGACGTCGCTCTTCCCGCGGAGGACACTCCTTTCACACCGTGTCGTCGCTGGCGGCTTCTGTAAAATCTCGAGACGAGCGTATTTTCTCTATCTCTCTTATTTATTCCTTCCGTTATAATTTCTTTTTATCTCTTTCTTTCTCTTTCTCTCTCCTTTCTTCATTCCAGAGCTACGTGGCTCCTGCTCGAGAAGCAACGCGCGAGTCACGGCTGCGTCCACGGAACGACGACGACTACGACCAAAAAAATGCTTGTTGTTTACCCCACTTGATTTTTCTTTTATCTTATTTTCGCTCTTCTTTTGTTTCTAGATATCGTTCTTTGTTCTTTATTATTTTTTTTCTTTTTTTTTTGTTTTCTTCTTTACTTCTTCTTTTCTTCTTCTTTTCGTTTTCTTTTCGTTTTCTTTTCGTGTCCCGCGGCAAAGAACTTAATGCCCTCTTGCTCGGACACTTTTTCTACCTATTTCTATCTCTCTCATTCTCTCTCCCATTCTCTTTCTTTTTATCTCTATCATTGAGTTAGTCTCTTATGATTTCCCAGCACTTTAGGACTTGTGCATGTTGGTCTCAAAGTAACTCGCACATTATCCGAGCATCCCTCGTAAAGCTTCTCCCACTATATGCATTTTAAAAGATTTCTATTGAAGCGAGCAGTCCCTTGGTGACGATGATAGAGTATTTTTAGAATATTCACGTGTATACATAGATTTTTTTTTAGATAATACTTGAGTCAATTTTGACGTTCTTTTTTTTTTTTTTGTCTCAATGCCTTTATTAGATTATTCCAAGAATGATCTAGAATTTATGTAAATATTAAAAATTAGCAACAATTTTTTTTTTTTTTTTTTTTTGTTTTTACCGTTAATTCAATAATATTATTCAATTGATACAAAACCTAATAACTTTTGAAACTTTTATTAATTATATCAATAATATAAGAATGCAGAATATAGCAGTAGATTAGTGAAAAATAATTTAATGCAAGTACATTGATAATTTATAAACTGTTAACTTAAATACATTTATTTCAAGCTGTAGCAACATTTCTTTTCAATTGTAGTTTCTTAATAACAATAATTATTAAATTACTTATTGAACATATTTAAAATTACGTTATTTAAAAATTCATTGCGCTAAGAAAAAAAATGCCTTAAGGGGTTACCCCCAGTTGTAGCTCAACAAAAAAGGCCTTTTTCATGAATTTTTTTAAAGAAAACTACAAAACTTTTTTAAACGATTATTATATCATCTTAAAGAATACATCTTGAAGAACTTTCAGTAATTTTTTTATTGCAAAATATTACATTGTTAAGTGGCAAATGGCCGCCAATGAAATAGTGTTTTTATTTATACGGTTTGCGGTGACCAACATTGCGGCGAAGTGAATCATTTGAAACAAAAAATGTGGATAGATTTAATTAAATATAAGTATAAACTAGTCTTTAATCGAAGGAATTAAAAAAAATATTCATTTTTCACAAAATGGCGGACAGTCAAAGTTAATGGTTCGATTTTAACGAAAAAAAACGGCCGTTTTTTGGCTATAAAACGGCCATTTTATTTCGAAACAAAAAATCGAACGATTAAAGACTACATTTTTATGTATTAAATAAACCTGCAAAATTTCAAGAAGATCGGTTTATTAATGTTTGAGTAATCTTGGTCACCGACTTCAGAAATGCCATTTGGAGAAAAACGCGTTTAAAGTTTTAATTGCCGGTTGTTTACACAACGGATTCTTCTCTTTCAACCCTCATATCTCAGTCAATTTTGTTCGGATCGACTTGAAATTTCCAGGTCATATTCTCAGATACTTATACTTCAAAAAAATGCAATTAACAAAAAATCGATTTTTTCAAAATCGCAAATGGGGGTAACCCGTTAAACAACATTGAAATCACTTTATTAATTTTTTTATCAATTTCTTTTTCCTTTTTCTAAACTTGCGGCATTTTACAGAAGGCATTATGCAACAAATAAATATTTCAGTTTAAAATCATACAATTTTAAATGCATTGAAATAAATTTTGTTTTTTTTTTTAGAACGTTAAATTGTTCCGCAATCGTCACCAACGAACTTTCGTGGATTTTTCAATCTTATATCCCCGAATAAAGCATTAATGATGAAAACACCAAACATTTAACCTAAAATTATTAGTTGTATATAAAAAAAAAAGACAAAAAAAAAAAAAAAAAAAAAAAAAATTACATTGCATTTATTATAAATATAACAAAATGGGCTACCAATATAATACCAACGTTTAATTTAAAACAAATATTTTACATTATCTAATAATAAAAGAAAAAAAAAAAAAAAAAAAAAAAAAAAACTCATCAAACGTTTCATTTCTATTCGATATACTATCAACCTCATTAAATTTTTAACAATAAAATGCAAAAGTTACAATAGTTCATTCGGTTTACTTACTTTTGTGTACTTAAAAAAAAAAAAAAAAAGTTCAGGTGATTATATTTCAACCTAATTATCATCTATTGCTCTGTCGTATACGTATGTTTACACATAGAAAGATGAATTATGTACGCGATTCGTTTCTCATTATACAAAACAAATATCTTACTAGAATTATATTATCATTAATAAATAAAATAAATTCATTTATTTACAATTAAATAATAATACGATAAATAAATATGAACGATTAAAAAAGAAAGAAAAAAAAAAAACTATCACACTTACTTTTCATAAGGAATAAAAATTGACGCGCACATCTATGCATGTTTTATTCTTTTTTTTTTTTTTTTTTTTTTGTCACTGAGTTTTTTGAGAATGAATGTTTTTGGTCGATCGCATGTGTAAAATTAGGGAATGCGATTGCATTTTTTTTTTTTTTTTTTTTTTATTCTTTAACTATATCGTTATTTTCACTGCGTGTTATCGTGTCATTCGTTTGAATTGCTCTGTTAAGTGGTAAAGTAAGAGCAAATTATTGCAGATTTAAGAATAATCATATATAAATATATATATATATATATTTTTATAATTTTTATATCACCAAATGTTAAATTTGAATTTATTTATTCCTGATAAACTCTCATAAAATTATATGTAAAAAAATGTTCGTTATTTTATTCTTTTTTTTTTTTTTTTTTTTATAACTAAATGTTGAAAAAATAAATAAATAAATAAATGGAAAAAAAAAAAGAAAAATAATTCAGCAAATCTAAACACACAATATTTTGCTCCGACTACACTTATAGCTTTTCCTGACTGATAAAAGCCGCAGCTGCTTGCAAATGCGAAACTTGCATAATTTTATAAAGGTAAGAAATGAGTTGTGCACATAATTTTTCCATCACTCTTTTTATATAATATATCCTCACGAATGTTGGCATCGTGAGCAGCAGTTGAAG
>OX465096.1:69735093-69811358 GCA_949987625.1 Chalcis sispes
GGAGACCCTGTCGCAGGGGGAAAAGAAGAGGGAAGGCGGCGCTACGACGACCGGCGCTGGTGGACCGAACGAGATCGTAACTTGTACCAATTGCGGACCGAATCCGTGCACTCACACGGCGACAAACGGCTGCGCCGCCGAGGTATTGGCACCGTCGCAGGTTTTTCACTTTTCACATTATATGCTACCCACCTTCGTTTTATCTTTCTTTTGTTTTTTTTTTTTTTTTTTTTTTTTTTATCATTTTAAAGGAATGACGTTCTAGTTTTTTTTTTTTTTTTTTTTTTTTATTTATTTATTTATTATTTTCATTATGTAACGTAGACGATTATGCAAGTGATTATTTACGTTGGTAATATTGATTAATCGATTGTGTTTATTTCAGATGAATTTTTAAAAAATAAACATTTTTGAATGAATAAGTATAGTTTTTTTTTTTTTTTTTTTCTGTTGATTGATAGAATAACGTTAATATATAGTACACTTGTTTTTTAAAATTATTTTGTGCAACCTTTATTAGTAATATATTTTATTATATTAGTCAATAGTATTTTTTAATGAATGTTACATGTAAGTTTTTAAAATTGAATAATGCAATTGGGAACCTATAGTTTTTTTATTTTTTTTTTGTTTTATTTCATGAAAATAATATCAATAAATAAACACCGGAAAGTAAATTTTTTCAAGGCAACTTGATGATCGTTAAATTTCTGCAACGGTTCACAAAAAAAAAAAAAAAAAAAAAAAAAAAAACATTAATAAAACAAAAAACAAAAAACAAAAAAAAAAAAAAAATAAATGAAAAATTCACTCGTAAAAAATTATTTTCAACTCGCATTCGCTTAAAACACAACGATTCACAAAGATCGCACAAACGACGTTACAATTATTAATTGAATAAAACATTTAACGACGGTTAAATTTCAAGCAGGTGCGGAAGAAAGAGCCACCTCATCCCATAAGGGTGGCAAAGACGATCGACGTTATAGCGAGGATCACCTTTCCCGCGGCGTACTTTGTGTTCCTCACCTTCTTCTTCATACATTACAAAGGTGCTTCCTAGAGCCAAGCCTTCCAGGCCTACGAGGAGCCGCCGCCTCCGCCGTAAGGAAATTTCCCGCGATCCTTGTCGAATCCTTAATCACGGTTTAAGCAATAAAGAGGCGAGGATATACGACCACGACGACGACGACGACAACGACGATAACACATCCCTCGTGTGGCCTGACTGGCGAAGAACCGAACACACGCCGACGAACGACGTCATACCTCCCCCTCCACCCACCTCTACTCCCCCCTCCACCCTCCACCCCCCACCTTCTACCCCCTACCCTTCGAGAAGACACTTTTGAACGTAAATTAATTACACGCAAGATTATAATTAAAAAAAGTAAACCAAATAAAAAAAAAAAATATATATATATATATGTATATATATATATATATATATATATATATATATATATATGACTCTCGGTGATGCGGAATATATAACATTCACGACGACGACACGCGTGTGTGTGTGTGTATGTGTGTGTGCCGACGAAAGAAACACGTCCAGACGTATATATTGATTCATTTGTACATAATTATGATGTATCGATGTTTGCTGGATCGATCGATAAGTTAGACAGAAGAAAAAGAGAGAAAGAAAGAGAGAGAGAGAGAGAGAGAGAGAGAGAGGGAGAGAAAAAGAAAGAAAGAGAGAAATAATAGTATCGGTGGTAACGTTATATATGCATGTATAGCGAATAACGCGCGCGCTTTGCAGCCTTATAAAAATTTAAAAAAAATTTATTGTGAGTACATGACGAGCACTTGGCGATTATTACGATATTGTCATCATTATTAATATTATTATCATTATTATTATTATTATTATTATTATTATTATTATTATTATTAATATTATTATCATTATTATTATTATTATTATTATTATTATTATTATTATTATTATTATTATTATTATTATTATTATTATTATTATTATTATTATTATTATTATTATTATGTACGATTTTTATTATTATTATTATTATATATACATATATATACATATAGTTTTTATTACCACATTAAGATCGACAAAACAAAAAAAAAAAAAAAAAAGATAAACAAATGATACACAAAAGGAGTTACAGATATTTCCACTCAAGCAACTCATTACCAAAAAAAATTGATTATTTAAGAACGAAGATTGTGATCTATTGTTGCTGAATTTACTGTTATATATATATATATATATATATATATATATATATATATATATATATATATATCGTCAACGACGAAGAGAGAAACGAATAAAGAGTCGCAAATATAGAGAGAATATGTAACGTAAATATATATATATATATATATATATATATATATATATATATATAAAAGAGAGAAAGAAAAAATATGATTAAAAAATATGCACCGAAATGACATTGTGCCCGTGTATGCGTACGCTCTCTACGTATAGAGGGATTCATGAAAGTATAATTAAAAAAAAAACCAAAGAAAAAAAAAAAAAAAAAGGGAGTATACACAAAAAAGCAGCGTGGTGCTTTCGGGACGATGCAAGCACTTATTAAGCGAACGATGGCCAAGGGGAACTGAAAACTAACGAGAACAACAACAACAACAAAAATAAATAAATAAATAAACAAACAAATAAATAAATAATGATAACCAAACGACGTGAAAACAAAAAAAAAAAAAAAAAAAAAAAAAAAAACAGCATGTGCGTGCGCGTAACTTGTATAGTTCGTGCAATTTTGCGAAAATTATCCTCTCTAATGCGGCTCGCGTGTACCTTGTATTTTACTCATTACATGCCGATTGTATACCGCGTTATCATTCGCACACTTACACACACATACACACACACACACACACATAGTACAAGCGCATAATCGAAAATATTTATAATATATAGCGCTCGATAAGGTATGGGTTAATTACATTGTAATTATTCGATTATGTGAAAGCGTATTTTAATGCTACATAGATATATAAATATGTGTATAAAAAGTTTAGAATTCTCAATCGAAATTACGGGATAATTGTAGGAGCTATCGTTGTCATCTAAATATCTAAGTGTGAAAAATATTTCGTAAAGAAAATGACGAAATTCTGTAAAGAGGAATTTTACGGGTTTAAAAATAACCTCAAATATGCCGACAATTTTATTTTTATTTTAAACCGATATGATAATAATGGCTATAATTTTTTTTATAAAATTTTCAACTATGCCAACAATTGTTCACTGTCTCAAAAAAAAATAAATAAATAAAAAAAAATAAATAAAAAAAAATCAAAAAAAAAAAAAAACTGGTTCTGTTGCGGATCAAATGCGTATGCGTATATTGTAACAAATTATTTATTTATAATATATTATAACGAATTTTCATTATAAAATAGAATACCGTAAGGAACTCGCTCTCATCCGTATAAGAGTACTTTTATTTTATATGCCTTTTGAAACGTGTTTTCTTATCTTCGGTCTTAAAAGTTTATTTACATTTCGCTCAATTCTTTGGTCTGTCTACTTTCTTAAAATTTTTGCCATTAAAATTCCGAAACAATAACTTTTAACTTGGATTTAAAAATTCTTTAAAAATAAATATTTCGTAATAATATTCGCATTTTATCCGCAATAAATACTTTGCTATTTATAACCTATGAGAAACACAAGAGAAATAATTCCATAAATGGTAATGTCCTATATTTTGTCATAAAACAAAATGCACAAAAAAACAATATTTACATAAATGGCTAATAAGATATAAAAATATTATAAATTTATAGACGGTATATTGTATATTAAATTACTTTGTGAAACAAAGTAATATAATATAAATAAATAAATTACGTTAGAAATTAGTATTCGCATTGTGTTCGCTATTATAAATAATAATAAACTCTAGATTAAATAAAAAATAAATTTTAAAATAATTTAACCAGCGTGAAAATTTTTTTAAAAAAAAATTATGGTCAGTAAAAAAAAAAAAAAGAAAAAAAAAAAAAATTTTTTTGAAAATTGAAATGTCGGTTTAAATAAATTTTTTCCATAGCTGCTTGTAACTCGTATAATCTGAAATTCTAACAATTGAAATAAAACTTTTTTCAATCGCGTGTTTCACAATGATTTAATTAATCATTAAATAAATAAAATTTCTAAAAAAAAAAAAAAAAAAAATAAAAAACGAAGTAGATTCATGCTCTTCTAAATGTACGACGAAATAAAATGATTCTACGGGTAATAAGTAATTAAGATCGTATAATTAATCCATACCTAAAAAATTGATATTGAAAATCGCATTAAAATAGATAAGAAACTTGATTAAAAACGCTACATATATACTCTTGAATTAAACTGCTGTGCCGATACAGCGTTAATGTTCTTAAAATAATGTCGTTCCTTACAATTTACCATTATCGACAAATGAAAATAATAAAACGTCGACGTTAGTAAATATGCGGTTTATACCACGATGCCATGAAAATATATAGTTATTAATACGGCAATATTGCACAGACCAATACTAAGACGGAAAATGGCTAAAATCAATGATATATTTAATGATTGAAAATTTAAATGTGAATTATTGTAAAACGTTGTTTAATCATAATCAACGCGGTTTATTATTTACACCTTTATCTAATGGGGTATAACGGCATTCAATTTTAACGACAAACGGCGTCTTTCGTAGATAAAGCGTTAATAAGAAAAAAGCGTCGTATTCGATATTTTCAAAAATTTTCAAACACAGATTAAGTATATGTTAAATCAACGATGAAAATAAATTTCAGTTTTTAAAATAAAAAAAAATTTTACGTTGCGTTGTTGAACAAATTCGCGAAAAAAAATTTGATGAAAAATAACAAAATTGAATACTTAACATTAATCGAAATTGTCTAAAAAATTAAAATCATTTTATGAAATAAACGATATTCACATTTAAACAATCATAAACATAATTCAATTCATCTTTTGTTATACGTTATCATAAAAGTGCAAAATTAAACAAATTTGCTTACGTTATAATTTTTTTTTTTTTTTAAAGAAACCAAATTTAAATCTCGTATACTTAAAAGAAAAAAAAAAAAGAAAAAAAAAAAAAAATAATTAACTAACTCTAGTTAACAATGTGTCATATATTATCGATTAAATAATCGCCTTTTGTCAATATAAAATTTCATTAATTCAAGCGTGATTTATTGCAACAATCCGAGATCGATATAAAAGCCTAACGGCAATCGAGATGTGTGGAAAAAAATTTTGAAGATATACAAATCAACAAAGGGAAAAACAAAGCTATAAATTTTGTCACTCGAAAAGTATTATTATTGTACATTGTCGTATATTTCAGAAACATTTCTTCTGAAAGTAACTGCCAAAAACGGTTTAGGGAATCGGTGTGTCACGAGTATATTTTTTTACGCCGTGGCGGATTATAAAAAATAAAAATAAAAAAAATAAAAAAAAAAAAAAAAAAAATAACGTACCTCAACAAAGAGTGAAAAAAAAAAAGATTTATCTTCCATAATACAATGAAAAATAGAAAAAAAAAAAAATAAATAAATAAATAAAAAAAAAGAAAGCCGGAAAATAATAATGACTGTCGATATTGAAGCTGTCTAACGATTGCGCTGCACGTATGAAATACGATATATAAACACACAACACACACACACACACACACACACACACACACACACACACACACACACACACACACACACACACACACACACACACACACATGTAAATGTATATACGTGTATTTGACATTCATATTGACCTCGCGAAAGCCCAAAGTATTCGATGCGGTTGGAAATAAAAGCGGACGTTTTGTTTTTTTTTTTTTGTTTTTTTTTTTTTGTTTTTTTTGTTTTTTTTTTTTTTTTTTTTTATTTTTGCTGTAATATATACTTTTGCGTCAATCAATATCGCTAAATTCATTAGTGTTACTATTTTTATTATTGCTGCTACATGAAAACGTATACTTTCAATAAATTTTTACATGTTTATTTTCTTACACTCATTGATGTAGCTCAAAAGCTTAATCGTATTATTACAAATGAATAAATTGTACTTTAAATTTAGCTGCTATTTAAATAATTTTAATTGTTCGTTAGCATAAATAACATTAATAACTTAAATGCCCAACCGTGTTAATAAATCACATATATAAATAATATTCTATTTCCAACAAAAAAAAAAAAAAAAAAAAAACAAAACAAAACAAAACAAAACAAAAAAAAAAATTTTTAAATAATCCATTAGTGCTTTTAAACCGATTTATACTTCTGCCTTTAAAACAAAATGTCAGCCATAATGTATCATTAAGAACTTGTGTGAAATTATTCTTTAATGATATCGATGCTTTAAAGTTTTGAATAACAATAACATTCGAAGCTTTTAAATTTTTTGTACAATAAAATGGATATTTAAAAAAGAAAAAAAAAAAAAAAAAGAAATTAAATATATAAAATGTTATTTACTCTTTGAAACTTGAAAAAAAAAAACTGAAAGAAAAAAAAAAAAAAAATACGATATAAAACCATAAAAGTCAAAGTAACAAATTTTTTCATATAGAATAATTGCTTTCACGATAATTAATTTTAAATTCGAACTAATTTTAATAAAAAAAAAAAAAAAAAAAAAAAAAAAAAACAAGAATGGCTATTTAATCTTGGTATATCGATTATGTTACCGCGTATGATATAAGAAATAAAATTATTTTGCATCGCACTTACTCTAATTTCAAGCACTGCCAATAAAAAATCATAAATACGTAATTTTTCGGAATATAATGTTTTATAGTTTTGCCGTAATAAAATATTCTTCGATTTGAACGAAAACGAAAAATCGGAAATATTAATCAAATAAATGTATTGTCACTTATAAAAAAAAAAAAAAAAAAAAAAAAAAAAACTACAAACTACGATACTTATAAATACAATTAAAGTGTAGTATTATGATTAGTTTGTTAGCTTTCAGCTCCTCGCTGAGCTAAAATTTATTTATTTATATTTTAAATTATAATTTGAATTATCACGCATAAAATATAAATATATAACTTTCAATTTCATTTATCTTTACAGATAAATAATATTCGATAAATGTTTTCGCATCGTTCATTAAAAACTCAAACAAACTCCATAAAATTCAATTTTGTCAATGCCTCTTTCTATTTCTTTTTTTTTTTTTTTTTTTTTTTTTTTTTTTTTTTGTTTTTGGTGGTCTTCGTACAGTTTAAAAGTCTAAAATATTGTAAAATTCGCTTTGAACAATCGCAGCTAGTGCGATATAAATGCGTGTGCACGTGAGAAAAATTCTAAAAATTATCGTATAGAATGTAAATGATCAACAAAAAAAAAAAAAAAAAAAAAAAAAAAATAATAATAATAATAATAATAATAATAATAATAATAAAATAAAATAAAATAAAATAAAATAAAATAAATAAATATATAAAAAGCATCGAAATGACTCGAGTCATTTAGGGCGTTTTAGCGAGATTATAAAATAAAATGCGTAGAAAATTATTACATATAAAACAACGAATATTTATTGCGCAAAAAATCGCTAAACCGCAATCGGAAATATGTCAGGAGTTTTAAAAGAAACTGTGTAATCTTTATTATAATGCAAGTGCAATATGTATTTCGTAAAAAAAAGAATTGGACGGAAGATTCTAGATGGGATTCTATATTCGAAACACCGACGATGATAAAAATATTGAAATATTATATAAAAACAAATACATTAAGTAAAAAATATATAAATAAGTAATTTGTATTATTTACAATAAAAATAATTTAGTCATACGCAACAACGACAATTTTAAGTTACTCATTTGATAAAATTAAAACAATAAAAAAGAGACGAGCTTCAACATTTTTTATGATTGATTATGAAAAATGATATTATATATATATATTCACGCGTTAAAAACTATTGCATTATATTATAACGTCATTTTATTACCGTCTACCTTTCATTCTTAAGATTAAATTTTCATTAAATACATATTTCTAAGTTAATCTTTTATATCAAATGAAGTATCCCTCAAAAATATAGCATTTACATTATATAAATAAAGAAAAAAAAAAAAATAAAAAAAAAAATCTTATAGATTTTTGCAATACACACTAAAAGGAAAAAAAAAAAATATGAAAGGAAGTATGATATATATTTGTACCGATATCGCAAGTAAAAATATGCATATACATGTTTATACCCAAAACAAGCCATCGTCGGTGTAAAAAAAAAACAAACAAACAAACAAACAATTTGTCTAAAACTAAAACAAAAAACACATTATAAAAATTGTATTATAAAGTTGAACAAAGTGACGAAGAAAAAGTAAGAAAGAACATAAGAATAAAAAAATAAAAAGAAAAAAAAATAAAAAATAAAAAACAAGAAAAGAAAAGAAAATTAAAAGAAAAATAAAATAATGATATAAAAAAGACATCAATTATTAAAGTTTTGTATACATCGTGCTGATAAGTGCAGAGTCCCTTAGGTGATAATAAACGCTAATCAATACTAATTAATGTTTAAACTGCTCCACGGACCAAACACATTAATCCTATACGAGAGACCTTCATTATCGTATTAGCTGCACTTTAAAACTAGGCTGTGGCCCACACGTGAATCCTAAATATACTTTTACATGCTTGCACGTTATGATATTTACGATCGTGTTACGTATTTAATAATAAAAGATAATTATAAGGATTACGTATCACAGGCATGCACATACACGTAAGAAAGAGATGAAAATAAATAAATAAATAAATAAATAAATAAATAAATAAATAAATATCTCAGTCGCAGATATATACATATATAAGCTTAACCGAATGATTTTTAAAAACGATTGTGATATACATTAAAATTATATATTGTTGAATTGAAGAATATTTTAAGAGTACATTTATTTTTTTTTTTTTGTATTATTTTTGTACGTATCGTTTTTGTTATTAAAGATATTTATGTATTTATCGAATTATCGTACGCTATCGATTGTTATATATATATATATATATATATATACATCTATCGCATGTATTTATGGCTTGGCAAAGGTTAAAATGTTATAAAGTACAAAAAAAAACGAAGTTTTATGTTTTACGATATATTACAACACTAGTCATGTAGATATAATCTATTTAATCTAGTCAAGTTATTGCAATATATGATAAATTTACGAAATATGTTATTAAAAAACAAAAACAAAAAAAAAAAATAAAATAAAATAAAATAAAAACATATTGTTACAGAATTATTTAAATCAAACGCAATTATACGTTTGAATTTATCGCAAACAAAAATATTAAATTTATTTTATTTTTTATTCGATTTTTACAAATTATTGCATTAATACATATATTTTCTTAATATTTATTAAGAATGTTGAAATGAAAATAAAAGCTTTAATTTGTGAATAAAGCACGAGTTATGTACATGCCTGTAGTACTACTATTCATAAACGTCGAACGTTCAATTCAGAAAATCTATGTATAGAAATATATAATATATATATATGTGTGTGTGTATATATATATATATATATATATATATATATATATATATATATATATATATATATATATATATATATATATATATATGTATTCGCGCATCGAACACATGCGTATAAATATTTAGAAAAATAAATAAATAAATAAATAAATTAAAAAGATAAATTTCTATATAATTCGTTAAAAAAAAAAAAAAAAAAAAAAAAGGAAAAAAAAAGAAAAGCAAAGTTTTACGTATACGTTTTCATCATTCGAATAGCGTTTATATTATAATTAACAAACGGAAGTTTAATACTTACTTATAAAACTTAGGAAAAAAGAAAAAGCGACACGACACATTGGTGATCTGGAGTTTGGAGGGGGAAAAAAAAAAAAATTGTAATATAAAGTCATTAATTAAATTAATATATTCTATATATCGCCGATATATATATATATATACATAATTCTTCGCCCACTGTTTCGATTTTAGGCTCCGTTAAATTATTAAATAATTCTTGCATTGAATTAAAACATACACGTATACATGTATATAATTACGTCGACATTCGCGCGTCGTCGCCGCTGTGCGGCTTTAAGACGTAATATATATATGAATACATTTATATAATATGATAAACTTAAGAAATACAAGGTAATCCATAAGTGTTTTTTCGATGACTCGCTGCGAGCTTACGTGAGTAATTTTAAAAACGAAAAAAAAAAAAAAAGACAAAAAAATAAATAAATAAATAAATAAATAAATAAAATAAAAGAAAATATGGCTGCGTCCACTTGCGCGCATAGAGGAAATACTAGGTGCGAATTTCACATAAATTTATCTTGGAATAAAAGAGAGAGAGAGAGAGCGAAAAAATAGTAATACTACAGTATGTATGTGTATATGTATATGTATATATATATACATATACATGCCCAAACGAAAATTTTTCGCCCTAAAATCTTTGTGACCAACTTTTTTATGACATTGTGACATTTTGCTGCAATTATGTGTATCTCATTTCTTGGATTATTGTTTTTGTTTTTGTTTTTTTTTTTTTTTTTTTTTTTTTTTTTTTAATTACTTTTAATTATCGAATAAAAGTTTCTTGTTTTACCTATGAAAAATGAAAACGAAAAATTTAAAAATTATTCAACTGTTATTTATATAAATATTCGTATTAAGTATAACGATCGATGTAATTTTGAAAATAATATTTCATAAAATAATTTTATTTAAGTGAAAATTTAAGCATGTAATTAAATATTAAATTATTAATAAGACAGAAACTGTGATAAGATCAATAAATAATCTTTAATTGTAATTGTTCACCTACTTAAAATAGATTACAAAATTTGTGAAAAATTTTGATAGGATATCGATGTAAACATAGGTAAAATACGATTCTTTTATATCCTAGAATAATTTTTAACTTGTGTTAATTTCCGTTTTATTTACGTATTGAATTACGTAATTCTAATGAAAAATAACGCGAAGAATAAGTTATGATTTTATTGTTTGAGAATATAAAATTTGTTTCTCATACATTTAATCTGAATTTACGAGAAAATTTGTGAAAATAAAAAGTATACATCGAACGTTTTTAAACAATATAATTATAAAAATGTGTTGCATATAAAAATAAATATAGCGTTTATGTTTCTATAAATTAAAAAACAAGCCGCATTTTCTTATCTAGTTCGATGATTAAATAAAAACAAAAAAGTTCGTTATTTACATTTATCATTTTAAATATTGTTATCGTGTTGTAATAGCAATAAAAATTGTAAGCGATTTCGTTCCGACACAATTTACACCGATTTGGGAGAAATAAATACTGAAACACAAAAATTTGTAAATTAGTATATTTATTTTAAATATCACCAAGATAATAAACATTAATGTTTAATATGCTTATATTAAAATGACTTATGGTAAAATTAAAATACGTGAAAAAAAAAAAAAAAAAAAATTATCAATTTTATTTTTGTAAAAAAATTAACTAAGATATATATTGTACATTGACTAAATTTAATTTGCTTAATTATTGTAAATAATCCGTTATTTTTATTTGATTTACAGTTAATGCATCTATATCTCAAACATTTTCTCTAAATCCGCATAGGCTTAAAGTCAAACTATGTAAATATTAAAAAAAAAAAAAAAAAAAAAAAAAAAAAACAACAAAAAAACAAAAAAACAAAAAAAAATTCATAATCTATGTTAAATAATTAAGCGAAAATCAGCAAAGTCACATTCTAGCGTGTCATGTAGAACAAAAAATAAATAAATAAATAAATAAATAAAACAAATTGGAAGCGATATGAATGAAAAAAAAATACATACATTATACATTGTAAAACATACAAATTACGAAGATATGTTTGAAATAAACCTACGAAGAAATTTCAAAGCCCTGTCCAATGTCGTTTTCAAAAAAAAAAAAAACAAAAAAAAAAAAAAAAAAAAAAAACCCATGAAACCGACAAAAAATATAAAACTAAAATATGTATCACTGAAAAAAACAAAAAATTGTCTTAATTGCTGTATTATTTAATTCCAAATACACTGCTGCTATTTTTACTCGTTATTGTATCTTTTTAATCATAACAGAATATTACATACAAACAATCAATTTATTTTTCATGAATAAGTATTTTATTTCTGTTACATTAATATATTTATATATTTATTCGAATTTTTATTTCAAGTAATTTTTATTTAAATTAAATTTTAACAAATAATATCGCATTCGTAGAAGGAATATTCTTAAATCAACAAAAAAGGATTACAAAAATAAGTCTTTTATGTTATTTTAAATGTATGCAAATGTAAATTGACTTTATCGAACAAAGTGCACGCTAAATGTATATACGCTTTGTACTATGAAGTATATGAAAGTATTTTCTATATCTTTCTAAATTTTTATTACATATTTTTACATTTTTTATTTATTTTTCTTTCAATTTTGTGCATTTATTTATTATTTGTATAAGGATAATAATGAAAATTATATCAACTCTTACGTGTGCAAATAAATTTTTTAAATATTTTCATCATTTTTTTTTTATAAAAACTTATTTTTTGATCTATTTCGAATAACGCGCGCATAATAGGCATGCGCGATACTTATGGTAAACTAGATGACGCTTTGAGTAGTAAATTTAGGAACTAATATTTTTTTTTTTTTTTTTTTTTATAAAATCGTATAGCATTTCCCACTAGCTCTCACTTTACATTTGTGACCAATGCGTGATGTTTTAAAAATTTAGTGATAAGAGACAATAAGTAAGTATGATTATTTGAACAATACTATTTAAATATGTGTTTACAAATTTAATTTCTTAATTTTTATGTATTTATTATTCATTACTTGTTTATATTAAAATACAGTTTTAATTGAGTTTCATTAATAAAATACAAATTTTAAAAAATTATTAAATTTATTATTTTTATTAATAAAATTTTTACAAAATAATTTTTTATATACAATGTCAAGAGTAAAAAACTAACGAGCATAATTTATAAAATAAAAATTAACTATAACATTTTGAATTGACTAATGAATGATCAAATTCTTGAGTCTTCTTTACCTAAATAAATTTTCATCTTTAAGAAGTTAAACATTATTATAAAATATTATTATAAATAAATTTATAAAATTACCAGAAGATCCGATAGTTAAATTCTTTAAGCATTCTGTATTATAATATAAGGATTGTGCTTGTGTCATTTCAGCATGACTGTCTTTTAAATCATTTTCTATACTTTCAATAGCAGATATCTACAATTTTAAAACAATTAGATATGATCTATACAAGAATAATATCTGTATACTTACTATATTTTCATGAAGATTATCAGGTGAAAAAGAATTTGGTTTATTTATAACATCAGTATTATTTATAAATCCTGTTATTTTTGTAATTAGATCCACAACAGCTCTATAAAATAAATAAAAACATTGTCATTAAAATAAATTAATTTATTACATTAAGTAAATTAAGTTTTTTACCCATGTTGTTCTTGCGGTATTGGAAGACCAGTAAGATTATCTGTTTGCTCTAAAGCTTTTTCAATGGTATGTTTGTTAGCAGTTAATTGAGTCAATCTTTTTGTTATACTGTCCATGAATTTTTTATTTTCATCTGGATAAAAATAATCTTCAACAATTATTATGCCATTAAATAAATTTAAAAGTTAATATAAAAAATTAAATAAACGTACCGTTGAAAAAATTCAACTTTTTGTAAAGTTCTTCATATTTTTTATCTTGTTCTGCAAAATGCTCTTCATCTTTTTTACGTTGCAAATCATCTTCATATTCTAATTGAGTTATCAATTCCCTTATAACTGACATTTGAATGACAAATTTTTTAATTATAAATTATAATATTGTTATTGTCAAGTTTTTTGAAGACTCGTAAACCGTTATTGAAAACTTCAAATTACGTATTCGAATTCTAACCTAACGTGATATCGTAGCGCGCCAATTGAATCTTGCACGTTAACCTGCTCTGTGAAGTTGACCAGGAATGATATACAATTTAGCGATAGTCGTTAAATATAACCGACCTGTTATAAGTTTTAGTTCAATTTGATTCAAAATTGTAAACAATGTCAAACGATAGTACTTATTTCTACATTTTCTGATAATGTTCTATAAAAAAATTTTTTAATTAAAAATTTTCACTAACTACTAAGTATTCTAGTTTAAAAAAAATATTACATTATTATTATTTAAAGTGGACACAGAAACTTGAAATAGAAGTTATGAAAATTCTTAAAAAAATAACAAAATTATTTAGACAGCAAACATATGAAATAAGTAAAAGTAACATTTTTGTAATAAAATTAATTTATTTTAATGTTACTCTTTATTTTTTTAATTTATTTTAAAAGTAGAAAATTATGTTAAAAGATAGAAATTTTTTAATATAATTAATAAATTTTTAATATTTAATAATTAAAACGCATAAGTTAAGATGACAATATTTACTTGAAATTTTGTATAAGTTAAATTTATATTTAATGGATATTCTCTCAAGTATATTCTATTACCACATGTCCCTTTGTTTACAAGATTTTAAAATATGTTGATTTATTAGATATGTTCATATTCAACTTTTTTTTATTTATTTCAGATTTGATGTAACAAGGATATATTAAAAATTTTTGTATTATTTATATAATTTATAATTTTCACTTTTAAAATACACAAAGCGAAATGAATGATTGTCAATCGACGACAATTCTTTTAGAACAATATAAAAATTTATTTAAAAATTTTACATTTAATTTTAAAGGATTAAAACACGACACTGAAGAAGGTTACAAACAGGTTGTGCAAGTAAGTTTATAATGGATTTTAAATTTTAATTTAATTTGATTATCAAAGATTTTTCATATATTTAAAATATACATAAAAATAATTAAAAATAGATTCAAAATGAAAATTTAGAGATATTTTTGTTTCGATAAGTTTTTCAAGCTTATTTATATTTAAAAATAAAAAATATTATAATTTAATGTTAATGTTTTAAATATTTTCCGAATTATTTTTAATTAAAATTTATAAATATGATATTTCATTTTGTATTTTTTTTTTTTTTTTTTTTAGGACTTAGGCGCAACAGTATCCAAGAAAGCAAAGTATACGTTAGTAGATATTTCATATATTGAAAAAAATACCGAAGAATCCGAACTATATTTGATACACTATATTCATGATTCGATTATAGCTGAAAAGCCGCTTGATATTGATTTATATAAGTATATAAAATTAGAAAGTTTTATTATTTATTTTTATTTATCTCTTTGATGTTCATTTAACTTTAAGAAAATAATTATTCTTAATGCAGGTATAATGATTCTTGCAAAAGATGTAAAAATATTAATAAATTAACCGAGGAAGATTCTCCAATGTCAATAGATGAAAAAGTAGATGAAACTGCAGAAACTAGTGCAAAAAGCATAACATCAGAAGGTAGAAGAATGAGTTACTATAAAAATGAAAATTTGATTCAAAATGTATCATAATGATATTGATAATTATAATAACAATAAATTCTTAGCTCAATCTTTAAGCTCAACCGAAGCCAGCTTTACTGATTGGGTAGATCCAAAGCAAATATCTTCATCTGCACCCCCTAAAATAAAAGGAGCAAAAAATAATAGTGATTTATCAAATTCTAATTATTCAGCTGTTCAATTTTTTTCCAACAATGAAGAAGAAGATAAAGATGTAAAAGCAAAGTATGTAATTTAAACATTTAATATTTTGGTATTTGACTAATTAGACAATATTTTTAAAAATATAAAATTTATAACGTAATAAATACAACATTTATTATAATTATTTACAAAATACATAGTGAGAAATGGTGGGAACCTATGACAGAGTTTGAAGGAGAGCCATGTCAAATTTTAGATTGTTCTTTCGAACCTGGCTTACACCCAAAGCATGCATATTCAAGGTAAAGTTTCATTCTTTTATATGGATTTAATTTTAATATTGTATGTACTTATTTATAAACATTAATACTGTAAACACTGACTTTATTTTAATATTATTTATTTTTCTAGTCGATTGTTATCTTTAGTTGAAAAAAGAATATTATTAAAATATTTGATTCAAAATAATAAAATTAAAAATGCTAAGGGGAAAAAAATCTGGACAGAGATGATCGCTGCTGGAGTAAGTTTTAATTTTTAAAATTTGTTTTTAATTAAAACAATTATTTTATTTGAATTTCTTTTAGTATTTAAAACATAGATCAGAAGAGACATTAAGAAATGCTTTTCGAAGAACTATCCTACCAAATATAACATCTTTTGAATTGCCACCAGATATCATAGGTAAATTTTTTGAAATTGATTTTAAGTGTTCAAAAGGAAGAAAATTTTAGGAAAAAGTTTAATGAATTTTAAAAAATGCCTATGTATATAATTAGCGATAAAAAAATTTTCTAATCTATTTTTGTATTAAACTATTTAAAAAAAAAAAAGACTCTATTCTTTAATACACATTTTTTATCTGATTTTATCAATCGATGATATTAAAAATCAAATTTTATAAAAGAAAATTTAAAAAAAAAAAAAAAATTGATTTTATAATGCTTTTTTAAAAAAAGTTTTCTATTTGATTTTTGATTTTGTTGATTAATTTTTGAAATGATATCATAAACAATATTTTAATATTACAAAACCTTCATGATAAAAGTTCATTAAGAATATAATTATAAATTATAAATTTATTAAATAGCTGATAATTTTAATGTAGAATTTAAAAATTTTAAATCAAAAAAAAATGTTTAGTTTTTCTAAGGGAACGGCAATTTATTTAGAAGATTTTATCTCATAATTTGTATCTTCATCAGATGTTGATTGAATCATTTATTCGTTTTGCTCCACACAGTGAATTGTTAACCTTCATAAATCAAAAAATGCACATTTCATTCAAACAATTTTATAGGAGTAAATAATTATTTTTAAATTAATTTAATATAATAAATTAAGAAAAACAAATAAATATGATAAACATAAAAATTACTACTGCTCATTCTCAGTTCCTACTTTATTTTTCACTAAACTTAATGCTTTTTATTTATAGTATCAAGCATTTTACATCTTACATTTATTTATTATATAAAGTATTTATTTACATTTTTTTCTCACATAAGATTTCATTATAAAAAATATTCCGATGCTCAATAGCGAATATCATAATAATCAGTATAAGAAACTAATACAATTGAACGTATTTAAATTAATTGATAATTGAATTTTTATCGGTATACTCTTAGAAATCACTTAATACTTCAATAATTGAGATCCAAAAATACAAATTTTAATTTTTCGCTTAATTGGTCTTTGAAATCTTTATTATTATTTTATTTTATTTATTTATTTATTTATTTATTTATTTATTTTTTTTTCTAAGCTCGTCATTACTCATTATCAGTATAAAAATAGAAATTCTCATATACATGGAAGAATAATAAAAATTCAAACGTTTAATTTTTTTCTTAAATTTTATCTCGAAAAATTTTCAACTCTCATCGTAAATTTTCGTCTCATAATTGAAATATTTTTTTTCTAAATTCGCCTAAGAAGAATAAACATTGAGCGCATTCTTTGGTGTTGATAGAACTGAACGAAATTTTTTCCATTCGAATTTTGAATTTTTTCAATTATGTTATTTTGCATTACTATAAATAATCATTACAAATAAGAGATTCGAATTAACAAAAAGAACACAATGATCGATACGCATAAATGTTGTGCACAATATTATAGATAACCCATAAGTAAAGTCATAATCGTCTTCGAGTTAAATAAACATTTAAAAAACAACGGTACTTGTGGGATAACTATAACGTTTGTTGATTCAATTTTTTAAAATCAAGAAAAAAAAAAATATATATATATATATATCATTACGTACAAACGTACTACATTATCATATAAATACAGAAATCAATTGATAATCGTTCAGTTACTCCTTATATAAAAGAACTCACACTCTTATCGATTAATTATGTCTCTTTAACAATTACACTGCCCATTCGCTCGATTACAAAGAATGCAGCTCTTTCGCGTAAATGTATTAACAAATTTTTTTTTTTTTTTCTTTCTTTCTTTTTTTTTTTTTTTTTTTTTGTTTATCTGTATTTATACAAGTATTACAAAAGTTCGCTAACATAAGTAAATTTAAATAAACGCAAGTCTTTTTGAGTTTCATACGGAGCCACTGAAATCTCACGTAAATTTTTTTTTTGTTTCTGCGCACAGAAAAAATAATATCGTATAAACGCTATTATAAAAGTTTATTTCGTATTTACTATTATCCATCAATAGTACGCAAAAAAAAAGAGGTTCAAAAAATGTTTTAATTGTAAATGTCAATGACTCCTTTTAAGGACATGTGAAAGTGCAATATCGTTTATTAATATTTATGTTACAAAAAAGTTTTACTCTCGTAAGCATTCTCAATCATTATTTTGTAATTCGTGTGTTGAAAAAAAAAAAAAAAAAAAAAAAAAAAAGGGAGAGAGAGAGATAGAAAAAGATATTTTTACAAAATTTGTATATAAATTGTAAAATTAAGTGAGTAGAGATTGCGCGAAACGACGTCGAAGCTGGTATACGTTAAATTTTCGCAAAAACTTTCACAGCCCCTCGATTAAAGAATACATAAATGCAGTAAAAATATGCAAACGCTCGTATAATGGACGATCAAAAAATGCCAAGGGGGGAGGGAAAAAAAAAAAAAAAAAAAAAAAAAAAAAAAAAAAAAAAAAAAAAAAAAAAAAAAGAGAATTTTGGCATTTATTCACATTCGTCCGCTTCTCGATGAACAGCAGCAGTCTAGCGACATGGAGAGCCGATTTTTTTTCGATCGCCTCTCGTTCGTCTGTATCTCAGGCGTGCGATTCGCATCGTCCACACGATTGATTATTTGGTCGAGCCTGACATAACTCTATAATATTTATCGAATTTTTATCGAGCTTCAACAATGAGGAGATTTGTTTTTTTTTTCTCTGTGTGATGTGTGTGTGAGAGAAAGAGAGAGACAGAACGACCGGAAAAAGTTTCCCTGACAAGGTTTACTACAAACATTTAAAAAAAAAAAAAAATTTCATGTTAGTTAAGTTTTATATAAATATTTAAGTTAAAAAGTACTTTATTCTACAAAGCAAACGTGTATGCAAATTTTATACATTTTATATATTTAGTTTGTAAACGAATAAATGGGCTGTATTAGCTGTTAATGATACGAACGAATGTATGTACGTGATATACGGGAATTAAAATAATCGATAACCTATAAATATACACAATTTCTCTGCCATACCAATGTCCCAAAATGATTCCACGATTAAGAAATGAATAAAGCTAGACTAGGAGAAAATTTGTGTTAGGCAGAGGTTTAAGATAATATTACGAAAAAATAAAAAATAAAAATAAAAACAGTGTTTTAAGCAATATTTAAAATTGGATAAATTATAAACTAAAAAAAAAAGAAAAAAAAATCTATTTTATTGGATACTCGTTTATAATTTTATATATATATCGTTTTGTCAAAGAAACTTTTTCGCCAGGTTAGCCAGTATTTTACAATTCACATACACGAAAAACAAAAAAAAAAAAAAAAAAAAAAAAACAAAAAAAAACCACACACAATGACGCACGAGACGCAAGGATATGTTAATATTACAAGAACACGCGCAAGGCACAATGTTTCCTTACTTTTATCACACGTGTTAGTCGGGATTAATAATCGAAACATACATATGTCGATCGAACAGTACATCAATCTCGTTAAATATAGGATTTATTATTAGTTGCAAAGGGGGAAAGATATCCTTTAAAATAAAAATAGGATGAACGGAAATTTTTTTTTTTTGTTCTAATAGTAATTATTTCTTTTGCAAAAAAAAACTTCAAATTTTAAACCGCGTATTTTATTTAAATATCGTTAACACATATTAGTTCATGTTTACTGTTTTTAAAGTAACATGCGTTCAACCTTGGGTGAATTACCGTTATTAATAATATGGCTAATATAGAATAACTACTATTAGAAAGAATGAAAAGTGTGACTTTTTTTTTCAGCCCACCCTATTGATATTACAGAATTCTTTTTATAATGTATATCGTAGCGGTTATTACTTGATTTACTTATAAATATTCATTTACATGATTAATGTTATTGTCCATCGTAATGACGAAAATAAAAGTAAAAAGAAAATATAGCATTTGTTAAAATACTGACGTTACTCAGTATTGTATCGACTTCACATAACCAATATTAAAATGAAAAAAAAAAAAAAAAAAAAAAAACATTTTTATAATTATTCACACTCCTACATTATGCAGCAGCACAATCGTCATCATAAAAAAAAATCGATGCGCGACGGCTTACTTTTTTTTATTGGTAAAGAAAAATACACATAAAAAAAAAAAAAAAAAACAATGAGGATGAGGCGAGATAACGATGACAGGTTGTGGTTATTGGTGTTAGCTTTTTCTTTGATTTTAATTTTCGTTTTAAATGTTCATGTCGTAGAGATGTGAGGGTGCACCTACCACTGACGGCATTTGGCAGCCTCTTCGCACCAATAATCGAACCGTCGGACCTCCGTTTCGTATAATCTCGATTGCCTCTGTATGAGTCATGTTTTTGGTATTTATGCCGTTAATTTCAATGATCTGATCACCTACCTAAAAATTAAACATTTTTTTTTTTTTTTTTTTTTTTAAATTTAGTTTTACTCAAAAGCTAAATTCTAATTAAGTATTATTAAAAAATTATCTTTACTAACTCTTAATCTATTATCAATGGAAGCTGGACCGTTTTCAGCTATTTGTAAAACAAAAAGTGGCATATTTTGGAATTCCCGACCACCTCGAATACTAAATCCAAAGCCACGAGTACCTCTAGTCAATTCCACTGCATGGTACTGTCCTCCATCTCCGTCTCCGGTCATTTCGTCCTAAAAATTTTACAAATATTTTTATTGCTCTAAATATTTACAAATATAATTTTTTTTATAATCTTTCATAAAATTAAAATATTCACTTTTTGTGACATTGAAGTATTGCTGCAACAATCATCTAACGGATATCCGATAGTTAATGTAACCGAATAACCCGAATCCTTAATAAGATTGACGATGTCTTTATGACACGCATTTGTAATATCTACGTGATTTACAGCAAGAATGTGATCACCCACATTCAGTCTACCGCATCTTTCGGCAGGTGAACTTTCGATTATTCTACCGATCGTCGAGCCCGCTTTATTTACCGATGAAATTATAACAAAGCCAAAGCCTTCATTTTCCATTCTTGTAACGGTGACCTATAATCATCAAGTGATCGTTTATAGAAAACATTATTGATAATAAAATTAAATTATATAAACATTATTCATTGTTAAAAAGATAAAACCAACCTCATAAGGATATTGTACATGTCCTACGGGTCGGCATCCGTATGACGAGGACGATGATGATTGTACATTGTCGCGCATATGATGGTGATGATGATGATGATGATGATGATGATCCTGAGCGGTAATCCGTCTGCGTATACCAAGAGTAACGCGTCCGTTCTGAGCGGCGGCAATCATTAATTGAACGACACGATGATGCGACGAATTCATAACACTCTCGCCATCGACGGACATGATAAGATCGCCGGTGTTGAGGCGATTATCGAGATCCGCCGCACCGCCCGGGACTATATGCCCTACGGAAACCTGCTGGCCGAACAAATGCACATGGCAAATTGAGATCGCGACTGTTATTGTTTGATTTGTTATAAATGCCGTGTGTTAATTTAACATTAGTACATATAACGTGTGATTGAAATAAATTATTATTTTTTTTTTTTTTTTTTTTTTTTTTTTTTTTTTATTAAAAGCAAAGATAACATTTGCATGCGAGATACCAACCTGAGATCCTTCTTCTGTACCGCCGACTATCCTAAAGCCAAAACCATTGTCTTGCCTTACAAGAGTTACCAAAGTTTCAATCCATTCAATGTCGGGAATCGATGGGCAAACTAATTCATTTCCAACATCACCGCCGTACTGTCCATACCTATAAAAAATACACAAGTTAATTATTTTTATTGTTTGCGTATAATACTCAAGTGTTGAAAAAAAAAAAAAAAAAAAAAAAAAAAAATTACCGAGGCACGATAGAGCTCGAGTGTGGCTGTTCGTGTTCAAAACTCGTTGTCTCTTTTCTTTTATCCCAGATCTCGCCGGTGTCGACGTTTTGTTCTTGACCGATCATCGCTGCGTAAGAGGTGTAGTCGCCTTGTTCGCCATCGAATTGTGAATGTGCCGGTGACTGTACCGCGTAGATGTCTTTGTAGTAATCTCCAATTGGATGATGAATGCCATTTTGCTTCGGATGATGAAGATCGTGATGATTGATGTGCTGCTGTTGTTGCTGCGAGACATCTATGGAGTACACTTCGCTGCTGTAATTGAGTTTGTCGCTGTTTACCGCAAGCCACTCTTCGCGCTTCATTGCATCGCGTAGAGAGTCTTCGACGTCGAGGCCTTCTTCAAGATAAAACGATCTTTATTTAATTTTAATTTTAGCAAAAAGTTCCATTTATTTATAATGGTACACTTATTAGCAATTAATGTCGAGAAAATTTTTATGAATACATTGCGATAAATATTTTTACAATAAATTCCTTAAATAATTTAATATTATTTATTTAAATTAATTGCTATCCAGTGTACGATTATAAGATTCTTTTCACTCACAAATTATAATAGAGAAAAATAAAAAATTGTTCTAACCTGATAAATTCATAGTTGTAAAATTATCATTCAAATGAGCGATATTCGGTTTATAAGATACCTCCGTATACCCATAAATTCCATGATTATAATGATCCTGATTATATTTATATCGATTGTCAAGAGCATTTTGAAGCTCATTTTCATGATCAATGGAAGGTTGCTGAGGTAGTGGAGATCGAGATTTTGAACGCGTATCGATAAGAGGTGTTTTTGGACGTTGAGGCACTATAGTCTTTGTCTGTGTGCTATAAATATCAGCCGTCGGTGTTTTACTACGAAAGAAATCGTACGGACTCTTCTCCTTCAATTCCTTAAGGCAGTCTTTGTCCTGAAGAGGCGATTTTGGAGACTTGCTCGCTGAGCGTTGTACGTAAATTAAGGCTTCTTGATCGCGACAGCAGTCTTTTAAAACCTATAAATACAAATTTAAAGCATGATTAAAATTTCATTTAAAAGAAAGAAGGTAAAAACTATTAAAAAAAAAGCTTACTTGTACAACTTCGGAGTGACACACGTTTCTAACATTAATATCATTGATATTCACAAGAATATCACCTTCCATTAAATTTTTGCACCTATCGCGATCCAATATTTTTTTAACTTTTTGCCCGTGTGCCGAATCTGCTATCGTAAAACCAAATCCAGTGATACCTTTGACAATGGGTATGCTCAAAAATTCAGGTGGCTTCGAAGGCACGGGCGAGTGACCATCTTCGTGGCTGTTAATTAATTTTAAAATAATTAATAAAATACGTCAATTGATAAATAAATAAAAATTTTATTATAAAATCAATCCTCACTGTGAAGCGTGATCAACGACACTATCCGAAAGCAGTATATCCGTGCTGCTTGGTCGTTTTATCGCGTTTATCGTGTTGAGCTTATCCGAAATACAAAGATCCGGCATTGAATTGACGGATGCCGTGGCCGTTAAATTTTCCCCATTCTGCGCTGCGTGAACCGGTAAAAACGTCGATTCGAGAAAATCGAAACGTTCACTTCCCCGCAAACCCGAGCGATCCAAATCCATGTATAAACTTGGTTCTTCCGTCAATATGTCTGCGTGATTTTTTTTTTAACGATTAATCATAATCATTCGATCGCTTGAAAATAATTAAAATTTTTTTGTTTGAAGAAAAAAAAAAAAAAAAAAAAACAAAAAAAACAAAAATATTTACCCGGTGCATTAACCGCTATAGTCGTAACGACCTCGGTATTGGGATCGTTCGGATCGAACGGCAATGGATAGCCTCGGGAAACTTCAAGCGATACCGTTTCACCGGTGCTTATTGATTTGAACACGTTGACCATTTCGTTGTGCGTGAAACCCAATACACAGATGTCGTTGACGTATACCAATACGTCGCCTGTTGAGAATTTTTTTAAACAATCGAGCGATTTATTAACCGATAACGATAAAATAAATAAGTTAAGTCTCTCAAGCATTCGAAATATTACTCACCAGTAAGTAATTTACCATCGAGCCAAGCTGGTCCGTTCGGTACAACGCTCTTGATCTGTAGAAACTCTTGAGCATTGTCATCGCCCCCGACGATAGTGAATCCCAAACCCCTCGAACTTTTCACCAGCGTCGTTCTTATTCGCTGGCCTTTCAAAGCTTCCGGATTCCTCGTGAAATTTGGGCTTTTGTTTCGCTCGCTCATCGAACTCTGTAATTTTAATAACGATTCAATTTTTACGTGAAATTCTTCTTTTAAACAAAATATAAACGATATAAATGAAAAAAAAAAAAAAAAAAATGTGATACCAACCAGACTTTGCTGGGCGCGTTTGGCTTGTAGTACGGGATTCTCGTATTGAGTGCGTCGATTAACGTGATCGATGAAGTAGGTGCCGTATAAATTGTCGTCGATCTTCTCCCAACCGTAGGGCAACTCGTCGTCCATGCATTCCTCGAGCGAACGTTTTTGAAACTTTGAAAGTCGCGGATCCAGCCAATGCGAGGTTCCGGTATTATGACTACGTTATATAAGTACAATTAATTATTCTTATCTATAAAAAAAGAAAGAAAGAAAGAAAGAAAGAAAGAAAGAAAGAAAGAAAGAAAGAAAGAAAGAAAGGAAAAAAAAAGAAAAAAGACAAGAAAAAAAAAAAAAAAAAAAAGAGGTAACATACTCGATGAAGTAAACCTCGCCGGACTCGGTGTAAGCCTTTTCCCAATTAATCGGAAGCGGACCTAATTGTTCCTCGGTCGCGAGATGATGATGGCTTCTGTGTCCGTGATCCATTCTGTGATCGTGTCCATCGTCGTGGCTCCGGTTGCTCTGATCCGAGCTCGTGCTGTACATGTAAGTCGGTGGTATTCGGTGCGGTTGTTGTTGTTGTTGTTGTTGTTGATGTTGCTGTTGCTGCTGCTGTTGTTGTTGCTGTTGCTGTTGTTGCTGTTGCTGTTGCTGGCTCGGGTGTTGACTCGAGCTGTCGGAGCCATCGAGCGTGTTCATGATCTCCTTGCTCATGCTGTCTGCTGCTCGAACGAATTGAGAAAGAAGATTATTAAGGTTCATCGTGTATAGTTTAAATAGTAAGAGCAATTTATACCGATAAAGACTACGTTTTAATTTAAATTTGACAAAATTATTCATTATAAAGCAATACTCGTTTAAACCAATAAATTTAATAAAAAAAAAAAAAACGCTTTAATAAAAAAACTTTTTATTCTTACCTCGAGATGTATATATGTTAATTTTACACATCAATTTAATCATTTGCGGGTCTTATGAAATTACAAACTAGCAATTACGAGCAAGTAAACAACGCGATTGAATTTTTCAATACGTAATCGTATATAAAAACGAATTTGGTTATAAAATCGTCGGACGGAATGTAAAATAACGCACGCAAAGAGCCATAGTCGATTAAAAGTGATCTAACTGGAAACATTAAAGTCTCTAATTATCGGCAATTCCGTATACGACCGTTCGATTGGGTCAGATCTTTGGCAAGGTTATTTTAAACGCTCGTTCGCGTCGCCTGTAATGTTTAACGTAAACGATTTAAAAACGAACAAAAGTTCTTTTTTTATTTCTTTTTATTCTTTCGTAATCTATCGCTGGAGTGGTTTAATCAAGCTTAATAATACTCTAATTTACGTAAATAGTTACGCCAATGAAAATATATCACCGTTGTAAAAACTTACGCGTCGAACGTATATGTATAAAAATTGGTAATCGAGCGAAAATAAATAAAATAAATTCTCTCTTTTATTTTTTTTCTTTTTTTTTTTTTTCAATCGCTCATCCTTACCATCATTAGGGTCATCCATCGATGCAGAATTTTCTGACTTCGAGGCCATACTATCGAATCCTCGATTCATCTTTCATCTTTCGCCTGTTTCCTGAAATTTGAAAAAAAAAAAAAAAATTAATTTTTTAAATTTGTAAAACGTAATTTTTTTTTTTTCTTCAAAGTAAAAAGAAAAAAACAATTGTCACACCGATGTAAACATACGTTTACAACAAAATTAATGTAGACAAAACACAAACGCACCCACGCAAAGTTAAATTCTTTCTCTCTCTCTCTCTCTTTCGTTATTATTTTCGTTCTCCTAACGGAGTACAAAGTCGCTGTAAGCCATTATATTTTTTTCTTCTCACACGTCGCGAGAAAGAGAGAGAGAGAGAGATAGAGAGAGAGAGAGAAAGCGCGAACGAGAAACGTTAAATCACACGACGACTCCTTCCTCCCGCGAGAGAGCGAGATGCAAAGAGGAACGGCTCGCGAACGTTGAATTATTCGAGGAGCGCATTGGTGTTGGAGTCGCGGGAAGATAAAAAAAAAAAAAAAAAAAAAGAATACATATATGTATGTTTGTGTGTGTGTGTGTGTGTGTGTGTGTGCGTGCGTGCGTGCGTGTGTGTGTGTGTGTGTGTGTGTGTGTGTGTGTGTGTGTGTGTGTGTGTGTGTGTGTGTGTGTGTGTGTGTGTGTGTGTGTGTGTGTGTGTGTGTGTGTGTGTGTGTGTGTGTGTGTGTGTGTGTGTGTGTGTGTGTGTGTGTGTGTGTGTGTGTGTGTGTGTGTGTGTGTGTGTGTGTGTGTGTGTGTGTGTGTGTGTGTATGTGTGATAGAACCGCGCGTCTTAACGGCAATTTCTCTTCTCCGTTGCTTGATGAAACGCGATATATTATCCGTCTGTATGTGTTTATGCGTAGCGTATGAAAGTACGGAGATAAAACAAGCGTTGAAGTTTTTTTATTTTGTTTATTAATCAATGAATTAGCTCGTTTGTGTTACTGGTTTGTTTTTTTTTTTTTTTTTTTTTTTTTTTTATTTGCCATTGTACTAGTAATAATATCGTAATTAATCGTTCTCGTAACGCACGCGGCTGTGAAAAATTACAAGCGACGAAACGATATAAAGTTTCGCCTCGAAAGTTTTCACAATCAACGTTTAATTTGATAGCGTGAAAGCTATATCACGATTGTAGATTAAAATTAAAGACGAAACACCGGAGACAACAAAGCGCCGAGCGACGTATCTGTTTTCGCTAAACTCTTGAGCGAGCTACGTTGAATCTTAATTAAATCAGCATAAATGTATACATATTTTACGTGTATGGAATTTCTTTTATTTCGTATAAATTTTTAATTCGATTAAAACTCGACAACTGCGGTGTATAACAATGTTTTAACATATCGTAGTTGTCGCTCGTTCGCTTTCACCGCTTACATTGTTAATCGAAAACTAAACATAAAACGCGCCGTGTTTTGTTTCCTTTTAATTAAGGTTGTGAAGCCGAACGACCTATTTAACGGTGCTATATTTACGCGATATGTTTACAACCTTTCTCCGTTATAACGCGCGAGTAATGCAAGCTGATAACAAAAATAAAGTATAGATTTAAAAAAAAAAAAAAAAAAAAAAGGGGTTATCGGCGCGAAATACGCGTATATGCGTGCATATATATATATGTATAATGGAAATTGAAAAGGCACGTTTGAAAGTGTCGTATATCTAAATGGAAAATTTTTCTTCTACTTTTTCTTCTTCTTTTTTCAATTAGATAGATAAATAAAATTTATTTTTATAAAATTTATCGTTAACTTTCTCAAAGTGAAATTTTCTCGTATGACGCCAAAAAAAAAGTAAGAGAGAGAGAGAGAGAGAGATAGAGAGAGAGAGAGAGAGGGAGAGAAAAAGAGAATGAAAAAAAAAAAAAAAGGTGAGATACACTTGTAGCAAATAGAAATTTGCCGACAACTACCGGTCATTTACGTCAATTTCTCGAAACCACTTACTCACGTGGCTCGTTCGTTCCCTACGTACATATATATATACACACACACGCATACGGGAACGAAATCAAAATTTTTTGAAAGAAAATGAGAAATAAATTAAGGGCAATGGAATTTCATACCGATCCGCGAAATAAAGAAGGAAAGACGAGTATCAAGCGACAAAAACATCGCGAGCTGGAAAAAAAAAAGAAGAAAGAAACAGAAAGAGAGACGTCTAAGTACAGAAGGAAAGAGGTAACGTACGAGTTGAGCGTATACACACACACACACACACACATGCAGCAGATACAGGATTACTCCGACATACGTAAAGTACGCGGGTATTAAGGTACATCGCTCCGGTAGTAATAGTAATAGTAGTAGTACGAGCACACGCTTTATCGAGGGGCCGTTGCTGTATGGACTTTCTATCCACTGCTACGTCTCGCGTACTACGAGCCTTTTAACGCGGCGATTAAGAAAGCGAGAGAAAGAGAGAGAGAGAGAGAGAGAGAGAGAGAGAGAGATGGAAAATCCAACGTTGAAAGAGAGAGATATATTATGCGACACGACATACAAGAGAAAGAGAGAGAGAGAGAACGGAAAGAGGAAGCAAGAAAACGCCTAGCGACTATCTCTTTCTCTTTCTTTCTATCTATTAAGAGAACTAGAAATAAGGTATACGTATACAGCGTATGAGAGAGGGAAAAAAAAAAAAGCGGTCGCGAGGAGTTCGAATGAACGCGCGAGTGTAAGCGAACGAGCCGGCGATATTAAACCTTCTTTCTGGCTTGCCAATCTCGTTCTTGAACGACTGTCTCTATCTTTATCACTTCTTATTCTCTCTCGTTTTCTCTTCTCTTCCATCTCCGGGAGTTTCTTTTTCGCGGAAAATTATTAGTATACTGCTTCTTTTACCGACTTCTCCTTTTTCCATTCTTTCTTTTCTTTTTTGCACTATATGCCGAGATGTCGCGGGATGGAAAAGGAAGTCTGCCACTTTTCTTTTTTTCATTTTTTTCACTTTTTCATTTTTTAATCCAGGACTATGGTTAGCTCGCATTATGTAGAGCGTAAGAAAAAAAAAAAAAAAAAGCAGTTTTTTTTTTTTTTTTTTTTTTTTTTTTTTTTTTTTTTTTATTTTAATTCGGTTCGCGTATCTTTTCGCTTGCATAAAGACGTTACGTCGAAGAGATAGCCTTATATCGCTTTTACACAAGCTTCGACGTTTTTTAATTTTACAACAGTTTAACGAGGCATAATGTAAATATCGACATGTGATTTTAACGATTATTCCACGTGTATACATATATAAGCAGTTCGCGCTTCTTTTATATAAATTTTAGCGCGTACGGTTTTAATTATTTTATCATCTTCGTTACAATGGCAGTAATAAAAATCGTCGCGCAAAACAGTTTGTTATACGACATAAAATCGTGTAAATCGTTCGGTTAATATTACACGCAAGACATACATGTATATACGCACGTTCAACAAGTGTCTGCATAATGTAAATAATTGTTATTCAATAAGTGCGAGGATTTAAAAAGTTATTATTTTTTTTTTTTTTTTTTTTTTTTTTTTTTTATCGATTAATATGTCGTGTAATCGTTCGTTAACAAACTCCGGAAGAATCCTCATCACCATTAAATAAAGAAATAAATTTATTCGTAACGCATCGGCGATTATCGGCTCAATTATAAATTTAATTAAGAAGCGCTTAAACGAAAGCGTTTGTATAAATCACGTACCCGTTACTTATCCGTATTATTATTTTTTTTTTTTTTAATATAATTCACGCGATACAAATTGTGAATATCCCCTTCTTTATTTAATAATACAGGATGATAAATATTTCATCGTTGAACGATAAAATTTTTGAAGGACAAGAATTATTATGACGTGCAATGTTTATATATATATATATATATATATACACACACACATACACACGCGGAAAAACTCGTCGATCTCTCGACGACGGAACGCGAGGAAAGCGCAAAAAATAATTGGGTTAAGACGGCAGCGTCACACGCGCGAGTTAGAAAACTTTAACAATATATTATATACGAGTTCCTTGCGTCTTTTTTTTTCTTTTTTTTTTTTTTTTTTTTTTTTATATACATGTACCCGTTAGAAAAAAAAAAAAAAAAAAAAAATTCACCAGGAGCAAAAGAGAAAGAAACGACGCGATGATATCCGGCTGCTTCGGCCATTTTAGGACGTCCGGGTATTTTTCCTCGCGTGAGAAACGGCTCCGAATGGATACACACACACATATATATATATATATATATATATATATATATATATATATATATATATATATATATATACTATATATTATATACACACACATATACACACACACACATCGGGAAATCGGAACGCGCGAGCGTACGTCGCGACCTACAGGTCAAAGTCACGTGTTGTATATATAGTTGCGTGTATATGTGCAAGGATGTATATGGGCAAGGAAAGAAACGATATATCCTGCTGCAGCAGTAGAGGCAGCTGCTCGACCTTGGATAGAGGGAGGCTGTGCCGTATTTTTCCCGAGGGGACATAAAATTTATACATTCTCCAGGCGTGTCGAAGATGAAGTTTCTTTTTTTTTTTTTTTTGCTTCCTTTTTTTTTATTTTTTGCATCTTATATACGCGCAAATTGTTTCAACTCCGCGGGAAGTTGTGAATGTATAAAAAAAAAAAAAAAAAAAAAAAAAAAAAAAAAAAAATGACAATTTGCGCGATGACTTGGGTGTTTCTTTTAACGTCGCTGTATGTGCGTTGATGTCTGCTCGCTTATTTTAAAAATCGTTCGCGTTGAGTTGGCTCGGCCAACGATGCAATTAATCCAGATTTGATAAATTCACCGAAACAGCTTTACATTTTTCGTCGACTTTGAGTAATGAATTCATTTTTATTTCGAAAAATTTTGTTTGATAAAACAAGAAAATAAATTAGATTAAGATATAATTTTCTAGCAAATTTTATTCATTATTCAATGATAAAGGAGGAAAAAAAAAAAAAAAAAAAAATATCTCATTTCGATGAATGAAGTCATTTTCAAATTCGCGATTTTATAATGAAAGCGCATCATTGAATGGATGACTTGTCATATAAGTATACGTATAGTAAACGCGTGCGTAAACATCGAGAATGAATTAATGATGAATGGCTGATTTCTTTTTTTTTTTTTTTTTTTTTTTTTACTTCCTTTTTCATGAAAGTACTCGAAGTTGAAAGTTAAATTGCTCAAGTTTAAATACTGGAAATTAAGATAAGCGTACGAGGGGGAACTGAAAAGAGGCTATTTTGTAACATCGCGTGTAAAAAAAAAAGGAGCGAGGCGTTATGAATAAATTCATTGATGCGTCTCGGTGAAATGTAAGATAAGCGCGTTTCTTTCTTTCTTTTTCTTTTCTTTTTTTTTTTTTTTTCTTTTCGACGTTTAAACGTTACCGAGAATACAATGTTCGCTTTAACAATGTAAATTCAAAAGACGCGCGCGCACGATAAATTGTTTCATAAAAAATAAAAACCGTTAAGGCGCGATAAATAACTGTGCCTTGGGAATAAAAAATAAAACAATAACAGTATATACGTATACGTCGTATATCGATGTCGCATTAGCTCGATTGAAATATTCATAATGATGTTATGCAATGAAAACAGATGTATTGTGAAAAACATTCGTTTAAAACGCCTACGCGAGCTTATCGAAAATTTAATGGAGAAAAACTAAAAATTAGCTGTATGATTACTTTTTTTTTTTTCGTAATAAATTATTTTTCAGCTCTTGTGACAAATAATCGACTATACATATTTTCGACGATGATAATTTTAAATTAACAATATTTGAAAATTCCGAGGAAACAGAAAGGAATGTCGAAACAAACATAAGATGCGTGCTTTTATTAAAGTTCACCGAACTTGTAAATATTACTTTTACGGCTTACATGAGTAATTATAATGATAATAGTAATAAAGCATTAGAGCGGCGATGCATGTGGTCGCGTTAAAAAGGGAGTACGACGCGTTAGAGGTTAGAAAACATACGCATCTGCGCCTAATTAACATGGAGGAATAAAAAAAACGGAGAATAAAAAAAAAAAAAAAAAATAGAGGAAGCGAAGGAAAAAGGGGAAAACATCTGCCCCCCCCCCCTCCCTCTAAGAGCTCCCTAAGGGCTTTTTCTTTTCGCGCTTGAGAAAACACGCGAGGAAAAACGACGCGGAGACAACGAAAAAATGTTAAATGTTTGTATTATATGTGTATGCTTCTTGAATAATTCGAATTCGTATTACGTCATGTTAACGTATTTAAGAACGTTTTAAATTTTGTTGACGTCATTTGATATCGAGAATTAAAATATTTATATTATGTAAATTAATAACATATGATATATGTTTTGTAAAAAGATAAAAGAATTTTAATTCATGACGATCGTTTGGAACCGTGGTGGAAAACTTGGTCAAGTACCGTAAACTTTTGAACAATAAACAAATGCATGCGTGTAAAAAAAAGCGCCTTAAAGGCTATTAAAAATCCAAAAAAAGAGAAAAAAAAAATCACCATTTCTTGTCGTTTCTCATTCTCCGGGAGAGCAATTTAATCAGTTCAAGAGAGTTTTAGCCGCTGAGAAACGTACATAATGCAAGACGAGCGCGAGAATTGTGCGGACAAAAGCGCGTATACTGTATAAAAATGGAGCAAAAACACCTGTTAGCGCTGAAAAAACAGTCGCGCGCAAGACGTTCGCCCAAAACATCTGCCCCGTTCTCTCTCTCTCTCTCTCTCTCTCTCTCACTCTGTCTACACACTGAAGTGCCACTCGCAGTCTGGCCATTGAAACTGTACTCGAAAACTGCCACAAAGAGCGAAATGAAAGAGAGAGAAAGAGAGAGAGAGAGAGAAAAGAAAGGGATACGATTGAGAAAAGAATCGCACGAACAACGAGCCAACCGACCCCCTTGAATTTTCGCTCGCGACTTGGCTATTCTCACCGAGAGGCCTATGTGAAATCGAGATTTTTTTTTTTTTTTTTTAAATCTTTATGTGAAAGAGCAATTTGTTCGGGCGGAATGGAGAAATTGTTTAGTTGCGTTAGATGAGAGTATAAAAAAGAGACTATCGCAATCCCAATGGATTGATAGTAACGTCGTTACATTAATGTTACTGAGAAAATCTTTATTTTAAATAATAGTATATTAACAACCTCATTTATGTAATAAATACTTTCATTCAAATATAAAATATAATAGTTATAACATTCATTTTCATATAATTTGATAAAATAAATTATATTTATGAGATAAGATGAAACTTAATATTGTTAACAAAATGTTATCTATGGCAATAAATACAATATTTAAATAAATTAATATAAGCATACATAAAATTGTCAGATTTTTTTTATTGTTGCAACTTTTATGAGAAAATTTTACCAAAAAAGCAAAACAATCTTTAATGCATGTAAGTGAAAAATATAAAAATCTTAATTTAATATGCAATGAATACTCAACCTATTAGAAGTACTTAGCATTCAAAATTCAAATAATAGTTACTTTTTTCAACATCTTGTATACAAAGGATGTATAATAAATTATTATCCATAAGCAATTATCTGTATAAATATAATGATTTACATATAAAAAAAAAAAAAAAAAAAAAACAAAATTATTTTTTTTAAGTTTATCAAAATTATATATCTTGATTTTTTAAAATTATACTACCTACACAAAAAAGTATTTAGAAATGAGTCATAACAGATTTTTCTTTCAAAATGAGATTGTCTTAGATTGGAAGGAAAGTTGATCCACCACTTGTTGCTTAATTGTTAATAACATTATAGAATTTAGAGTAAAGGATTTTTGTTCTTTTTTTTTTTTTTTTTTTTAAGTCATTTATTCAAGACTTAAAGCTTCCAACTTGCCTTGAACTAGGTGCACACAGGAATTCTAACAAGCTTGTATGCACATATCCCAATAAGGCAACAGCGACTAGAAGTAGAAGTAGAAGTAGTGGATAATGCATTAAGTGGCGAAAAAAGAGCAAGAAAAAGGGGTTAAATGCACTTAAGTAGAAAGAAGTAGCAAACTGCACATATTCACCTCGCGCAAGGTTTCCCTCGATCGGCTGCACTCCGCCCTCATCTTTCACTTGCAAATCTCGGCTCCTTGACTCCGACGTTCCTTCTTCCCGAGGACGACGTCAACGGCGAGCTCGCCGCACCAGTGCTCGCACACGCACTCACTTTCGTATATTTTTCTCTCTCCTTCTCTCTCTTTCTGACCATTCGAAAGAAAGAGAGAGATAAGGTATGGCTGAGGTTGCGAGTGACGAAGAGAGATGACGAAGAAAAAGGTAGGAAGAGGTCGAAAATGCCGAGGGAATGAATCACACGACGACGCCGTGGCTCGTAGTAATCATCGTGATGGAAAACAGAGGGACTCTATTCACGAAAGAACGCGCTCGATGTATTCCACGGACAGACGTGTACGCGCGTATGCGTGTTTTTCACAGCCCGACTTTCTCGCGCTTGTCGACTCCGAGCGTTCGCCGCGTTTCCTTTCCTCTCGCCCTTCTCGAAGAAAACTGACACGGTTTTACGAGAATGAGATGGAGGAGAGTGTAAGCCTGCGCGCATGTATATATATGTTCACGTAACGAATATTTGTGTGTACGTTGCGTGCGCTGGCTTCTCGCTGAGAGGCGGTTTTTAGTGAAGTTATTTACACGGACAGTAGCGCGTATTATACGTTTAAAATTTACGCGATGAAAGTAGACTCGTTCTTGTACATCTGCTGAAATTGATAATATTTTTTCCAGTAAATTTAATAATTTATTTCTTTATTATAGTTCATTGACGATAATATTTAAAATTTTTAAAAGTTAATTCTATCTTTAAACGATTAGAAAAAAATTATTGTTCAACTTTTGGCAGACTAAGTTTGTATATTTTCAAAATTATTTGTGTGAAATATTTTAAATTTGCCTAATATAAACAAAGATTTTTTTAACTCAATTTTTAAATTAAAACTAAATTAAATGTTTAATTAAGTAATTTACATTTGTGCATTTATCAAATTATGATAGAAAACATTCATTCCAATTAAGTTGCTTGAGGTTAATTTTTTTTTTTTTTAAATTAATTTATAATTGTTTAAATTTTAGGTTTGATGCTTAAAAATGAAAACAAAAAATCTTAATGTAGAGTATTCGTTTTGTAAATGGTATCCACTTTTTCAAAAAAATGCCCTCGAAGCAGTAATACTTCCACTGCCAGAAGAAGTTTGTAAATATTTGGAACACGATGCTTTTTTATTGCCACTTGAAGCAACAAATAATGGTGTTACCTGCAATTCAGAATGGTCTGATGGTTCTGCAGTTACCGATGAACCCGATGAAGTGAATATTTTAAATATTATATTTAAATAAATAAATCGAATAAAAAATTTATTTTATTTTTTTTTTTATATTAATTATAACATAATTGTTCTTAATATGTCAAAAGGATTCTGAAGAACAACCAACGTTTCTAGATTTTAGTCGACAAATACAGGAAGTAATTGATGATTTTGGCTCTGTATTTATTAAATCTAATTGGAATAATCCTTCGGTAATTAACTTATTTTTATATTATATGTAAGAATTATTACGAGCAAATAATTCCATGAATAAATTTATAGGATGCTACATGGATGGCCTCAACAAAAACATTGAAGTGTAATTCATTAGAAGATATATATTTACTTTTAAAAAGCTCTGATAGAATATCTCAAGATTTGGACACTGTTAAAAGTATTAATTTAAATGAAAATCTACTCAAGCCATGTTTAGTTTTAAAAAGATGGCAAGACATAGATCCATGTACAGAATTTCGATGTCTTGTCAAAAATAAGGAACTCATTGGTAATAAATAAAAAATTATCGTTTATTTATTTAAATACTTTTATAACTTGATGATTTTTATAGGAATTAGTCAAAGAGATATTTCGCAGTACTACAGGCACATAGATAATGAAAAGTATGATATTCAAAGGGATATTACTAGTTTATTTACAGAAAAAATAAAAGATAAATTTGCTCTTGATAACTGTAAGTTTCATAAAGTATTTTCAATACTACTTTTTATAGATTAAAACATTATTGTACAAAACAGATTATTTTTTTATAGATTCATTTGATGTAATTAGATATAAAAAAGATAAAGTAAAAATAGTAGATTTTGGACCACTAAACGAATCCGTTATAAAATCTACTTTATTTACTTATGAAGAATTTAACGATGATATAATAAAAACAGTCGAGTTTCGATTTATTGCTGAAGATATGGGTATTCAACCAAAAAAAGCAGAACATTTTTGCATACCACAAGAAATAAACGAATTTTTTCAAGCTACAGCAGGATCATCTATGATGGATGAAATACGAAAGGTTTGTAAATCTGTTTGTAAAGTTTTTTTTTTTTTTTTTTTAATTTTAAACATATAAAATAATTTAAATATTTTAATATATTTTATATGCAGGTAGTTGACGAGCAAGGAAAAGAAGGTAGTACAGACAATAATGAAGCAAAAGGTTGACTTAAGAAATCTTAAATCGTTTAAAAAAAAGATATTCAACAACACTTTTTGTTACTTTCATGAAAAATAACATTAGAAAAATTAAATTATTTAAAAATATTTGATAATTTATTTCACGCTAATAAATGTTGTTTTCTAAAAACTTTTAACTCTATTAGCATTAAAATTGAAGAAAATCAAAGAATGATGTTGCACATTCTTGCATGACAGTACCTTGATAAATATAGTTATGGGCACAATTTGTCAAGTGAGTTTTAAACTTGTATACTGCCATATTTCATTTTTTAAGATTGATATAAGAAATTAAAAAATAATAAAACTTTGAAAAACCTTAATAAGTCAATGTGTTGTTGTTTCAATATAAATATTTAATAAATAATTTATGATATTAGAGTATTAAAAAATGGATATACAAGGAAAATTTAAAAAAAAAAAAAAAAAAAAAAAAAAAGAGTCAATCATTTAAATACAGAACTTTCATTTTTATTCTGCCAATACCCTCTTGTTTTTCTATTATTACATTACATAAAACGATTAAACACTATATTCTATCGCTTGAAAGAATTATCATATAATATTGCAATATTCATCGAGCCGTCTATCTCAATTTTTTTTTTTTTTGTTCACCGAGTGACGTTTTTCATATAGAAAATATGTCTTGTTTATTTACAATATGCAATCCTTCAAATGTTTTGTTAAATTTTTTTCTTTCACTCTCATTCTCTCTCTTGCTCACTGTTTATTTATTTTATTTTATTTATTTTTTTTTCTTTTTTTTTTTTTTTTTTTTTTTTTTGTGCTAAACGACAAATACATAGCGCTCAATGAACAACCTTTTCATGTGACAACATAGCTTTCTTTACTCTTCGGAGATGTTTGAAAGTAACTACGGTACAACGTATAGCGCTTTCGAATACTGGTAAAGTTTTATTTTTTTATTAATTTTTTTTTTTTTTTTTTTATTTTTTTTTGTATTTTTTTTTTTTTTTTTGTAATCTTTTAATCGGTTTAAGTGACAAAACTTTAGCCTTAACAAACATACGTTACAAAAACTCCTTAAGTTAATTTTTTTATAACGGCCTTTAAGCAGCTTAAGTACCTGAAGCTAACTTTGGAAAACTTTTTTTTTTTTTTTTTTTTTTTTTCTTTATTATTTATTTCCTTATCGATATATGTACGATTTTTTTTGTTTCCATTTTGTTTCTTGAAAGAAATGCATTGCGACTCTTTCGCCTCTTTTTTCCATTTAATCATCAGCTCCGTTTTATTATTTTTTTCTTTTTTTTTTTTTTTTTTTTCATTTTGTCTTCTTAAATGCGGTTGGTACGACTAAATTACGGCCAAACGCCGTGCTAATTTATCGAAAAAATTTTTATTCGTTAATCACTCGCTTGAGCGAAATGATTATTATTATTATTTTTTTTTTTTTTATTTATTTATCATCGCATGTCATTTTTTCATTTCAAAAATACGCATCTACTAATCTGTTCTCGAGTTTGTCATTCTTTATTTTTATTGTTATTTTACTTTTTTTTTTTTTTTTTTCACGTTTGCTTTTCATTGGTGCCTATGACGTTAACGCGGAAATTTACACATTGACAATGTACAGGAAGATTGTTAGGAGCCGCTCCTTGTATATTCAATTTAATATTATTATTTTTTTTTTTTTCTTTTGCACGGGCATCGATGAAGATGAAAAATAAATAAACTTCTACTTTTACACAACAAAGAAAACTCTCACAACTCATAAAAGGTTAAATAATATACAATGCTCTTTGAATTTGATTTATTTGTACAGTAATGATCACTTTTTTTTTTTTTTTTTTTTTTTTGTTTTTCAAGACATACACGTTATAGTTTGCGATTACAAAAGTTACTGAAAAAGAAAGAGCAGCAATTTTTCGGACGAATTTCTATTTACATATGGTAAAAAAATATAAAAAGATAAGATTCAAAGTAAATATGTCCAACTGTTAAAGTGACGAAAAAAAATAAAATAAAATAAATGGATAAATTATAATCTCAAGAGAAAACGTATTGACGTTTAAGAGAAAAAAAAAAAAAAAAAAAAAAAAAAAAGGAAATCGAGCTAGCTTTCTGTTTTTAATAAATATGATTCCTGTAACAATAAACGCAGGAAAAATAAGTGAAACCGAAATTGTCGATAAAAAAATAAAGAGGTTTAACTTTATAAGCAAGACCCGTTTTCTCGTGGCATTTTTCGTTGATGCGTGCAACTGTAAGATCGCCTATATTTATATATATATATATATAAATATGTGTGTATGTATATATTTATATATATGCATTATATCGGCCCCTAAGCGTTTCTTTTTTTTTTTTTTTTTTTGTCTTGAAACGATGATTACAGTGGATACTGTTTAGGTAAGAATTACACGTATAAATCTTGACTTTACTCTGCAAGGAAAAATCTACCTAACTACCTTTGTATTAGTCGCTATTTTCTTACTCGCTTAATATGCAAGTGTACACACGATCAGTTCGCACTCATCCTTGACTAGATTGCATTTTTTTCTTTTCTACAACGACAATTAATCGTTTTTTTCCTTTTTTTTTTTTTTTTTTTTTTTTTAATGATCATAAATTGAAAACTCAAATCGATTCTTAAAAATTATCTCGGAGCTTTTATCCGGTATCTTATTTGCTGACACCTTAATTTTTATATAACAAAGAATTCGCAGTCATCTCATAATCTTTTGAAAAACACGGATAATTAAATGTCAATTCATTGAAACTTTTCTTTCTTTTTTTTTTCCATTACAATAAATAACAAACTTAGATTTTGAGACGACCGTAAAACTATTACAATAAGAATAGATACATCGCACAAACAGCGAAAAAAGTCAAACTGTCAGTAAAAACAATACTCCGAGACTGTGTGTACATCCGCGTCCCGTAATAATAAGTCATCGCTACCCCCTCGACTCTCGTCGTATATTTATCATCATCACCTAATATAATTGTAAACATCTACAATTTAAAAGGATGACGCACTACCGACTCCTTGTTCCAGGAGCCATTTTGTATATATTTATAATATATAACTGTATACACATAAGTAAGCCTAAGTTTTTTTCCTTTTTTAATATGTATAATCTAAAAATTTTCCCCTACTGATTCGCCTAGCTCTCTCTTTTTCCTCTAAAAATGATTCTCGCGATGCGATTATATACATTTGGAGATCCTCCATGCAAAATTTAGAGAGGCCTTTTGATGATTCATGAAAATATTTTGTATTATACCAATTTTTCCATTATCACACAGAATAAAAGTATCCAATTGATTATATATTAATTTCTTATAGATACAATCATATTACAAGTATATATGCATTCTTACTCAACGAATATTGTACATCAACACATGATTATATTGAGTCCTTATAAATTGAAATAAAAAGATTTATTTCAATATCACAAAAGAAAGTCAATCTTAGTTTAGAAAAAATTCAATTTTCACTAACTACTTTTAAATTTTATGAAAATCATTTATTAAAATTAGTATAAAATTTAAATAAATGAAAAAAATAGTTATCAAAAATATAAATTTTTTAAACTTATAACTAACTTCCTTTTATTTTATTGAAATTTGTTATTTAATTTAGGAACAAGAATGCTTATCAAAGACAAATTAAATTATTAATCTAACTATATTAAAATCTCTTTCCAACCATAATTAATCGTTACAAAATTCAACATATTTATATTTAACTAGAAAAAAAAAATTCACAAATTATTCAGCAAAAATCATCATAGAGCTTCTCTTCCGCATTTAACAACAGCGAATGGAGGATAAGGAGGCGACGTTACGAGAAAAAAAGGAGAAGCTGTGTTCTTTTTTTTCTCGGATGAAGAATGTACAGGTGCGTGAGAGCTAAGACTACCTCTTCTTCGCGAGCTGCTTTGGCTGCTGCTGCTGCTGTTGCTGCTGCTGCTTTGTCCTTTTTAATTTACTATTATTGTGATCGACCTGCTGCGGTTTTGAAGCAACAATCTTTTTGGCTTTTGGTCGTTCGGGCGAACCGTTACAGCAAGCGCAACCTTTTTTAACGTGACCGCGTAAACTTGATCTGCGAGCTGCCGCTGTAGAGCAATGCTCAACGCTCGAGTCCAAAGCGCTACCGGTTATAATCGTTGTGGTATTTGTTTCGTCATCCGATGGGCTCACCTCGCAAATCTTGTCGGTAGAAGGAGCCGGACTCGACGATTCATTTTCACTCGTTGTTATCGATGCTGTCAATGTCTTTGACTTTTTTGAAGGGGAATTCAAGGTAGTGATATTGCTGGTTTTCAAGTCTGTAGATTTGCTCAACGTTGCACCTAATCCAATATTTGAATCTAATAAAAAAAAACAAAAAAAAAAAAAAAAAAAAAAAAAAAAAAAATTTTTATTTACGTAACTACAATATTTATTTAGAAAAATGTATTAATTTATTTTGAAAAATATATTGTTAAAAAAGTTTAAAAAAAATTCATACCAACCTCTATGATTTGCAGTTATTCTTCTTCCTACCGGTGTTTTTCTTTTGACTGAATAAGTCGCATGGTCAACGGGTGTAACCTTGACCGAGGGAGAATTTCTAATTGCTTCTTGTAGACCATTGCCCATGCCTGTAATATCGATACTTTCGAGCTGAGATGGTCCAAAAATTTCACTAATGTTTGATGACTCGTCACCCTCGTTTTCTTCCTCTTCTTCATCATCTTCATCTTCGTCATTATCACTGCTTGATCTTGTCCTTTCAGACATTGGGCTTTCCCAACTTAAGCTCGTTGTTCTTGTATCGACACTAAAATATAGAAAAAATATATCGATTTCGGATTTTTAAAAATTCAAATTCAATCGCATTAATTCATATTTTTTGTTTTTTTTTATTTTTTATTTATTTTTTTGTTTTTTTCCTGAAAATAAAATAAAATTTTTTAATACCTAAAAAAATCACTTGCTCGAGGCTGTTTAACGGGTATAGGTCGCTTTTTATTATTGGTATAAGTATATCTGTGCGTCATAAGGAGAGGGCCGGCAATTGGTGAAAGCGGCGAAGGTATCGTGACACTGGCTGCACTGTCTTCGAGTAACGTAAGACTTTCGTCCTCTTCGCCCGAACTTGCCGTCGACGAGACGTTATTAACGCCGATGACACGACGAACAACGTCCGATGTAGACGAAGCAATATTTGTCGCGACACCCGTTGAATCCAGATCCATATCGAGTTTTACGTGCGAATGAATACTCGACCTACTGCTACTTGGCGTATCTTCCCTATCTTTCGAGCCGTTTCTACTAGGAGCCTGTATTATAAAAATTTCGCAATATTTAGTTAACGTTATGATCATATAATTTACTTATTTATAAACTTATTTAATGACCTTAGGATTGATCATCTCTTTGGACGAATCATTTTCCACAGCGGGAGAAAGCCTGGAAATATCGGAATTACTGTTTGAAGCTTCATCTTGGCTTAAATTATCGACGAGGCTCAACCTCAACTGTTTCGCCGATGTGGCAATATTGTCAGTATCAGTAATTTGTAGGCCGTCTAAACTTCTCTTGTTCCTCCTCGTTTGTGTTTCCTTGGGCTTTGACGTTCGCCTCTGTACGGGCGTTTTTTTCTTTGTTTCCGGCGGGGGCACCGAAGTAACAACAACGGGACTCGCATCCCTGCTACCGCTCGATATCGAATCTAAAGATTTGAAAAAGGAAGAGGAACTACCAGTACCGCTATAAGATTTAATGCCGCTTAAGGTGTTCGTCCCGCTGTAATTTATTTTTTCAAGTCAGTTTTTTTTTTCTTTTTTCTTTTTTTTTTTTTTTTTTTTTTTTCTTTAATTTTTTTCTTTTATTTTCATTCGAAAAATTATTCAAAAGTAATAAATAATAATTAAACTTGCCTTAAGGTTTGACTACATGTGGCCTCTTGCGACGAATGATCGAAAGAAGGCGAATGATTGGTATCGAACAATAAATCAGCTTCCGGAAAAAGATCGCTCGTACTGGGCTCGTCGACTCCCAAATCTTCGCATTCCTCGCTCAAGCTCTTTTGCAATCTTAGTTCGCGTTCGAGCATCTGTTGCTTTCTATCGTTTAACCTCTGCTGATTCTCCTGTTCCGCTGCGCTCCTAGCGTTATTCGATTGAGAAGTTTTCGTTAAAGTTTTATTGGGAAATTTTTGGAAGGAATCGATTGAATTGTTCATCGTGTGATAATATTTTTTTGTTTGGAAGACGCCGCTGCTCGACATCTCGATACCCTGGCCTTTGTTAATTATTTGTAGTACGCTGTTGTGAACGGTTTCAGAGTTTTCGGCGTCGCGCGAGTAAACCTTCAATGGCTCCATACCCAGGGCATTCGTTGTGGGTATATACCTAATTTTCAAACGAACGATTTTATTTAATTTTAATTGCTTCGTTGAGAAATAGCCTTTTTTTTTTCATTTTATTCGACAAAAATCAATTTTTAAGGATTCTTTTTTTTATAATTTTCATTGCCGTTCAATGTATACGCGATAAATGATTAAAAGCAAACAATTTCATATATAATTTTGCCAATATATAAAAACCAACCTCCAAGGTGTATCGGGTGATCCTTTTCTTTCAGGTTCCCAAGCCTCTTGCAATCTAGCATTACCACAAAGAACTCCGTTTTCAACTTTCACGCCGTCCATGCTACTGCTCTCCATGACAGAGCTTTGAATCGTCGATGTCGCCGATTCCTGACTGTCGGAGCTGCTCGGCCCGCCGCTTACTAAGAATTGAGCGTTGAGGCTCGTCGTCGTCGTCGTCGTCGTCGTCGGCGTCGTGCTCGGTGTCATCGCTGGTACCGGCGACGTCTGCTTCATCTTTCTGCCCAACGTTTGCGAAGCTTCTGAAAGAGATACGATGAGAAAGAGTTTGAAATTATCGTTGGATTTGCTTTCAATTCGTTAAATGATTTTCGTCTATTTTCGTACTTTTAATGTTGAGAAATTTCTAAGTAAATAAATTTTTTACTCTAATTTAATAAATTTTTAGTTCAGTGTTTTTTTATTTTAGAAATTTTATTGAGAAAAACTAAAATTGTATCGACCTTTTCAATATTAAAATTATCCTACAACATGAGATACGATATAAAATTTCATTTTATAAAGAAAATAATTTTTTTTTTTTTTGCATTTTATAATTAAAGGTAATGAAATTTTATATTATTACAAACTTTAATATTTTTACGTGAAAAAAATTCTAACATCACAAAAATACCATCTAAGATACATAAAAAAAAAAAAAAAAGTCAAATGATACTTTGTGCATGAAAAACGCTGTGCGTGAAAAATAGTTAAAAACTGCTAAGCTGAAAAAAAAGAATATTTAAATAACAAATGATGACACATATAAAAATAAAAAAAAAAGAAAATAAAAAAATAAATAAACGTATAAAGTGAAAACAATTATACGATATGGTACCCCATATGTAAAGCTTTTGTTCTGAAATTTTCTTTGAAAGTCGACTGAGAAAAAGTTGTAGTGTTTATATTTTTAATTAGTCTATTGAAAAATCGCATGCAAAGATGAAATATAATAAAAACAATAACGATAAAAATAAACGTTTAATAATTAACAATAAATGAACCGCTACTACAATATACAAAACATACTAAGTGAAACCGACTCCATTTTAAATTACTAGATATCTAATTAATTGATATTATTGTTCTCGTCTTTTCTCATCGCTATTTTTTGATTTGTAGAATAATATTTTTTCATTGTTAAATTAAAATTTAAGAAATAATATTTGCGAAAAAAAATGAGAACAAATGCAAGATGGAATCTATACAAATAATGGAATGTACAAAATAGTAGAAAGAAAAATACGAAATCGATGAAAGAGCTGCTTTTTCTATTCTTACCAGCTCTAACATTGCACTGGGTGATCGTGTCACCGAGGCCAATAATCGTCTGTTCTTCTTTTCTTTTAACCGCTTTTGGAGACATCATTTTATCGTCCTCGATACCGGTTAAGATCTCCGTCTCCTTCACCTCTTTTGGTGCCTGAATCACATTGGCATTGCCAACGTCGTTACTCGTTGTAAAAGCCAGCGCTATGGTCGAGGCTACTTTCTGCGTTTCGGGCTCCTTTATCGTCGTCGGCGCGGCTAAACAAACTACTTGTTGTGGTTGTGCATTGTCAGATTTTACAGGTAATTTAACGCTGGAAGAATTAAATATTCGCTGGCCTATATTGGGATTACTCGTTATCACCCCCGAGTGCTGGAACAACCCTATCGTTGTAGTTGGCACCTTATTTGCCTCTGCCTTAGCATCACTCTTATCGTTATTATCTTCGCTGGCAAATCTCACGACACCTCCTGTTTGAGGAATGACGATTTGACTCTGTTGCGGTAGTTTAACCGACTTTTGTTGATTTTGTTGTTGCTGTTGCTGTTGGATTACTTTATTTGCTTGGTTAAGAAGGGACTGAAGAACAAAGGCATTTGAGACGCCAGAGGCACCACCAGTTGTACGAACCGCGGGAACAGCAGCGAGGAGTTTAGAGCCACCCGAGACGACCGTTATCTGCTGGCCGCTTTTAACTAAGTTCATGGGGAGCATGAAATTCGTACCTGAAACTAAGACCGCAGTGCCCGTCGTCATTTTCCCGGTCACCGAAGCAAGAGCTTCACCTACACTTGAAGGTTGGAGAGATTCTTGTACAATCACTGCTCGAGCTTGGCCTAAAATAATAAATTGAAATGTTTATAGATTATTTTTAATTGAAATTAATTAAATTTTTTTGAAAATTTCGTTTGCCTAACCTGTATTCGGTTCTGCAAATATAAGATTTCGCCTTTTTACATTCACCTCGACGCCGTCATTTGAATCACTCGTTGCATTCGCTGTTCTAACGTCGGACGCATTACCAAGGGTAGCATTGTCATTTATAGCTCTAAAAATACATAAATACATTAATATTTTTTATATAATGCAAATAAAAAAAAAAAAAATTTTAACTTCCGAACTTAATTATTCAAAATTATCGATGTAAGAAAACTCACCCTTGGCTATTATTGCTGCCTGCAAGCGTGTCTTCAGAAGCGGAAAAACCAGCAGGGCTATCCTGCACGTGTAATACAGCGCTTCCACTGCCAGTTCCACTATTGGTACCTCCACCACCACCGCTTGAATCCTCGCTACTGCCCATCGTTCTGCCCATGTCTTCATTGCTAGGACTCGGTTCGGAAGTTTGTTGACCCGAGGGGGTTTTGGATTTGCCCGAGCCTGATTTCTTTCGTTTAGACGATTGATTTGGATTCGTTGGTGGATTTGAACGCCGCCTAGGTGCTGGTTTATTGTTTAGATCTGGCGAGTTTCGCAATTGTTCGGCGTATTGTCCGAGAATAGCGTATATCCTTTGAGTTGTTTCTGGATCTTCTTGCGGTTTTTGTTGAGGTTTTGGAATTGGAGCAGCTTTTGCGGCACTTTGTGTACTCACCTATATAATTCATTTATTCATTTTGTTTATTTATTTATTTATTTTTTAATTAAATAGTATGAATCAAAATATTATTTAAAAAAAAAAAAAAAAAAAAAAAAAATAGCGCTTACTTTGACGGTTTTTGGGGCGGCCTTTTTCGTGTTTTTCGAGGACGATTGCAGTTGGGTTTTACCGGTGGATGAAACTGGCGTAGGAGCCGGAGTTACACAAGGACTCGATGAGCTTTGCGAGGTGACGCTTAATGCCGGAGAGGCAGCTGGTTGACAATACGACGTTACAACAACAACGGGTGTTGAATTTACTACCTTTGACGTTGCCGTACCGCTGTTTTGGTTTGTATACATCAATGCAACTTTTTGAGGATATACCTAATGTATCAAAGACATATATATATATATATATATATTTTTTTTTTAATCATTCTCCATTGTAAAGTTTTTATTAACTTTGGTTTCAACTATTATTTATTATTGATAAAACTATTTATATGAATTTAAATGATTTTGAAATATAGAAATGAAAATTGTTATGATAATATGTAATACGAACCTCTTGTTGCTGGAATGTAACAGTGTTGCCATTACTGGGAAATTCAAGAGCGTTGCTTGGCGATTGTGACGACATGAGTAATTGTTGATTGAGCGCGCTAACGGATACTTGCTGCGTTTGGGGTTGTTTTACAGTCGTATTGCTTTGCACAGTTTGCGTTTGAGTCTGAACCGTTGTTGTATCGGTAGACGATGATTGGCTTGTGCTGCGTTCTTTAACTTGTTCCAGAACGCTCTCAAATTCGCGAAGCTGCTCGAGCGTGGAAGAGCTAACTTGGTTTGGCATTTCCATCATAGAGTTTATTAAAGGATCGGCTTGTCTGACTGTTGTTTGTTGCGGTTGCTGCTGCGTTTGTTGTGGTTGTTGAGATTGTTGTTGAGACTGTTGTTGTTGCTGTTGTTGTTGTATTCTAGATGCTAATACTGCTTGAATTGCTCCAGTAGTAGAACGAAAGGGTGCCGTTCTTATAATATTAAGTTTAACTTGTACAGGTGATCGATTATTAGATATTGAAGCGGGTATTGATATTAATTGTGTAGCTGGATTTGCTCCAGCTATCGTAACAGGTATCTTGTGCGTGTAAATAACCCCGGGCGTGGAATTTGGCACGCTACACAATTGCAAAGTTTGACCTGCATTCGCAGCGTTTGAATTCGCACTCGTTACTGCACTTTGCACGATATTGAGAATTTGCCGAGTGCCCGCTGATACTTGTAAATTCGGAATGTTTGTAATATTTGTATTTTGTACCGAAGTTTGAACCGCTTTGGAAATGTTTGGTACACTTGTAGATTTAGCGACAGTGCGTTGGACGTTTGTAGCTGCGCCAGCGGGTGCTGCCGGTGATTCTGTAAATTAAAAATATAATTTATCCAACTGTATTATAAAATTTATTTCCGTTGATTTATTACTGAAAAATATATATTACCATGTGTGTCTGATGCAGATGAAGAGGGTACAGTCGTTGATTCAGTCGACAAGGTACAGATAGTTTTACCAAATGCTTGTTGAAATTTGGGTAAACCTGTATTTCTGCTCGTTTGAGCTTGCGTTGTTTTTACCTCAGTGCCAGCCACAGAAGCGACAGGTACTTGTCGTGCGAAACTGATACTTCCGTCTTCGAAGTTTTGTAAAGATAATATACTTCTTTGACCGGTAACGATACTTGGACTCACCTAACGGAAATATTACATTATTATTTGAAATAAAAATAAATGCAAAGTACATCGATAAACATTTAAATGTCATTATTGTACTGAAAGGTATAAACAGCTTAATCTTACCAAGTGATAGGTGCCATCTGGTTTACAAAGTACAAGCTGTTGTTCAGTAGCATTGTTGGTCGACGGAGACGGCGATTTTTTCGGCGACTGATTCGAGCCTATTCTTTGATTAGCTAAAACGGCTAAAGCAACTGTCCTTGTACCATCTGTTGAATCTAAAGTTGATGTATTTGTGGAATCTACTGAAAAAAAAGTATATTAATTTATCAAGAGTCATTGATACTTTGTTTTATAAAAACAACGAACAAAGATATCTTACCAAGTCCAGGTGAAGTGTCTGGTGGCTGATTAGCTTCTTCAGCCACATCTTGTAACGAGGACGATCTCGTTGGAGGTGGCGGCGTTTGTCCCGCAGGGCTCATACCCACGCCACTATCGTGACCACCGGATGATGGCGTTCCAGGTAGTTGAATATTACTGCGACTGCGAGGAGGCGTATTGCCGGAAGCTGTAGAATTTGGACTTTGTGGAATATTTCGCGTCAATTGTACTACATGAACCGTTGACTGTACACGTGGCAGAACTGAGAATTCCATCGAACGCATGCCTGGTACCGTTTTTGTTAGAATTTCTTGAAGCTTTGATTTTGCCAAATTTGATTTCATCGATTTTGGCGCAGTGCTTTTACGTGGTCTTGCCTGTTTAAAAATTACAGTTATTAATATCTCAACATAATTTTTTTTACCCAAACGTTAATAAAGTTTTAAAAAAAAAAGTTTATTACCAGTGCTTTTTGTTTTGGAAAACCAGTTAATGGACTGTTTGATGAAAATGGTATAGTTTTCTGTATGTTCCTCAGCTCGTTGCTTAAATCGCCAGCAGTAACTGGTGGTTGCTTTTTTTGTTGCACAATTAATTTCTTGTCAATCTCGTCAACTCTCCTCAAAGCGATCTTTGGATTAAGATTCAAAGTACTAAGCATAGGCGCAAATTTTTTCGGTTTGCCATTAATGCTATTTTCGTCTATATTATTATTTTCTTTTTTCTTGTTACCATTATTAACATTATTAATCGTCTTCTGATTAATTTGCGATAGTTTTTTACCGTGTGGCCTAAACATACGCAAAGACTTGATGACTTCGGGATTACTACGTTTTTCAGAAATCATAAGTTGAGCTGCATTAAAAGCTGCCGAGCCTTTAATAGTCTCTCGTTTATTTTCATCCATATCCGCAGAGAAGAGAGTCATAATGTCGTTGCTACTATTATCACCATCTACACCACCGCTTGGACGTATATTTTCATTAACAAGCATGTGAAAATGAGAGACTGAATCAACTGTCAGTTTCGTCTTTCTTGGTCGTCGTTTTGTAACCTGAATCGGAAAAAAGTTCATTTTATTATTTAACTGAAGCGTTTGAAAATAAATAAATAAATTTGAAAGAGGGAACATATTTATAAAACCCACCTTTTTAGTGCCATTGCACGTCTTTTTGGGCAACTTTTTTGAATCTTTTTTAAATCCATCGCTTCCCAAACTGTCCGTTTGGCTATCTTGTGTATTCGTATCACTTTCAGAACTCGATACCAACACTTTTTTGAATCTTTGCCTAGGCTTCCGATGCTTTATATCGTATTCGCTTTCTGACGATTCCAGCCTTGGCACTTTTCTCGGTCTGCCTCTCTTCGGTGGTTGGACCGCGATATTTTCACTATCGGTATCCGAACTGTTAAGAGTCCGACGAATGGTTGTTTTTGTAGAAACAGATTGTTGAAAAGCATCAGATTCGGAATAATCTGAATCATCCCATTGTTCGTAGCCCTTTTCGATTCCATAAAACGGACTGTCACGAGGATCGTCTTCGTAAGGTTGATTTTTGAATTGAGAATAGTCGATGTTCAGATACTTAAGCTCTTTATTAGTATTGCGCATTTCCTCTGCGTTTTCTAAATACCTAAAATTTACAAATATTATGGTAATAAAGATTATTACATTGTCTAGTTAATAATTTTAATAAATAAATTAAATAAGATACGTTTTAAAATTTCAAATTTACCTTTCGCAGAGTTCGCTAAGTTCCTTCCAATCTAACCACCAGGTAAGCACATGATACCTCTGACTACTGAGCACTACGGCGAGATCATCACAGAGTTGAGGACTGATGCCTAATTTCTCGCCATCAAGTACCTGACCAGGCACGTCTTTTTCGTCGTAATTGGCCGATCCAGTGACGGCGTCGCCTTTGATTAAAATCAGTGCATCCTGATTTCTTTTGACTTTTGAAGTAGTCTTAATAGTTGTTTCTTCTTGATCGGCTTCCTTATTCATAAATTCTTCTTTCTTTTCAGAAAACTCTGTTAAAGAATCTTTCGAATTTTTTTCCGTTTCCGCCTATGTAAAATTGAAAAGTAACGTTAAGAAAGATATAACTTTTAATTTTCTAAATAATTTTGAAATATATACCTTTACAAGATTTATTTGCGAATCATTTTTGTTCCTGTCATCGGAAAAATTTTCCGATGTCGCCTCTTCTTTCGTCTTTGACTCCTCCGTTGTCGTAGGCTCTTCTTTCGTTGTTGGATTTTCTTCCTTCAATAGAATGCTGACGGTATTTTCGTTCGACATTAATTCAGTCTCATTTAAGCTCCTTATTTCCTCGTTCTTTGGCTCTTCATCTTTCACCTTTTCCTCCTAAAATATTTAGAAATTTATAATTCTTTACTTACAATTATTAATTCATTTTAACAAAAGTTGACATGCCTTAAATTAAACCAACTATGGATTTTAGTATATTATTTTAAAAATTGAATACTGACCTTTATTTCTTTTGTAGGTTTTAATTCATTTTTAGGTTCTACTTTTGACGTCTCTTCGGAAGCCTGATTCTCGTGGCTAATTTTACCACAAGCTACGGCTAACTCCTTTATACGATCGTAGCAGGCTTTCGTAGGGTGCAGCGAAAAAGCAGTTAGCACACATTCACGAGCTATACCGACATTCTCATTAACGTAGTTAGAGAGCTGAAGAAACTCTTGGCTCAACCTTTGAGCCGTCTCCTGCACCTTTTCTTTATTTGACTTAGATTTTTGGTTCTCCAGCTCGTTCATGTCCGTCGTCAATGCACGGATGTACAGCTCTATCACCAATGGCTTCAATGCGTCACCAAACTGAATTGAATAATGAAAATTTAAAGCATTGAATATCTCAAAGATGAGAATTTTGCGAAAAATGGACGTGGAAAGGGGGCGCTTACGTGTCGTACGAGAACACCGCAGAATATGTAGATATGCTGAGCGCTTTCGGCTGGCTCAATGAGCTTACGAATGATACCGGGTAACTTAGCCACGGCATCCTTAGATTTGGCGTGCAACAACGCCCAAGAGTTGAGAATTTGCTCGAGGGTGGCGGCGCTCACCTCGTTCAAGGGCCTCACCATACCCGTCGTAACGAGATATTGGGCCACCAATTCGGCGGCTTTGCTCGAGTTACGCCAAACTCGCGCCGTGCCGTATTTCGTCGGTTTCTCGCCGCTCAACCTTTGCATGAGTTCGAGCCCATCCTTCAGATCCATTAATTTTAACTGAAATTATAAGAATCGTCGGCCGATTAAACGCATTGCCGATAATACACACACATATATATATATACATCGTATTGGTAAAAAGAGGGATAATAAGAATAAAAAAAAAACTTTACTTGAGCGACAATATCGTGCGTGCGCTTGAGTTTGTACAATAGAACGATATACACGTCGATCATGTAATTGATATGGCTCGGCTCGGTTACCGAGCGCAACCGGTCGTTCCTGCGGAGCGATCGTACACACGCCGCGGCGAGGTTAACCGCAATGTCCTCGCAGCGGTCCTCGCAAAGTATTTTCAGCCTCATCTTTAATAATTCTCCTTTCTCTTGACAACAAAAATCTGTAACTCGTACGAAGATAATTAATAATTCATCGATCGTAAGGGTAAAAAAAAAAAAAAAAAAAAAAAAAGGGAGGGGGAGGGTGAAGAAAAAATAGATAATCGCCGGTAAATTATACCTTCCTCCTCATGTTCGGAGTCCAACTGGCCGTTAAGTATTTTGTCGAGTGTCGGCTTGCCCCATGGATTCTGAACGAGCTCGATGAGGGCCTGGCAACGTTTCGCCGCCGGATTTTGCAATTGTATCAGCTGATTCGCACACTTTTGCAGCGTTACGTTCAGGTGAGTCTTCGTCGCGGGCGCAAGCGTTGGCCACTCGCCGCGCAATACAAGCTCGAGCGTGTGCCTGTGAAAAAAAAAAAAAAAAAAAAAAAAAAAAAATTCCTTCAATTCTTTGGTATTTAAATTTTTCAAACGTATATGTACATTTTTTTTTTTTTTTTTCGTTGATAATTTTAATTTGACGCAAACGGCTTGCGAATGAAAAAGTCGTTGGCTTTTTTTCTTTATTTTCGTATTAAATATTTGATATCGGCGAAGTTTATTGATTTATCAGTAAAAATAAACTTAACCACCGACGACCCAGTTTATAATTATCATTTAAAAAAGCACATCATAAAGTACGAGTTGATTATCTAATTTAAGCTTCAAGTTAAGAAGAAAAAAAACGGAGAGAGAGAGAGAGAGAGAGAAAGAGAGAGAGAAATACTGACTAAAAGTACAAGATGAAAGGGAAAGGATAGGTTGATCCTGGATAACGGTTAGCACTGGTAATCCGCAAACTCATCAACGAGTAAGAGAGAGAGAGAGAAAGAGAGAGAGAGAGAAATACTTACTCGTTCGCCCATTCTATGAGAGACTGGATTGTCTCCGGGGTGTTAGCGATGTAATTGGTGACATGCTCCCAGGCGGCCAAAAGTGCATTCACCTTGTCGTTGTACTTCCTCTTGCTGTCACTCAATGTTGCTTCAAGCCCCTGACAATTTTAATTCATCGGTATAAACAGCAGACAGGTTGGCAGCCGACGCCCAACGATCGTCGAGTAATGCAATACATGTGAAAAAGAAAGATTAGGATAATGTTTTAATAATTTTTATTTTCTTATTTTGGGCATGTTTTTGTTTTTTGTTTATTAAGAAATCGAGTAAAAGTTTCGTGCTATAGTGGTTGCATACGTTTACGTATACATATAAACGTCACCGATAAACGATGTATAAAATCAAATTACGAATGAACACTTGTGTGCGTGAAATAGTGAGAGAGAAAATAATAATAATAATAATAATAATAATAATAATAATAATAATAATAATAAAAACCAATTTAATTTTTCGTATAAATTTAGTGAAAAATTTTCGTTCTCGTTATCGTCGTGAGTTCAAATGTTCACTCGTCGCTCGTTTTTACACAACGTAAAGTTACAACGAACTTGCTTATGCGTGTGTGCGTATACGTACTTATATATAGTGCAATATCTACAAGCCAAACGTTAATAAACATCACGTTATTTCATTTTATATAATTTTTATTTATTTTTTATTTAACAGATAAAACGTAAAGCGTTTAACTTTAACCTTATACCGCTTGTTATTGCGAAGGCGATTTTTCAAATGAACTATTTTTCAATTGCACGCGGGGCTAAAAAAAAAAAAAAAAGAGCGATCGATAAAATAAAAAGTAAAAAATAGACTAAAGCGAAACATTAACGTTTTAGCGCGAGCCACCAATTTTTTTTTTAATTTACTTAAACCAAATATTAATTTGAGGTAAAATTTAAGCGATTACGAATACATATTTACTTTTCTTTTTACGTAAAACAGTCCTGATGTTGAAAAAATAAAAATGTAAATAAAAGCAACTCCACCAGTAAAAAAGAAACAAGTAAGTATACAAATGTCAAATTCGCAGCGGCGAAGGGCAAAAAAAAAAAAAAAAATAATAAAATTAATTTGAAATGACTGCGCTGGATAAGGTTCGAATCTTAATTAAGGACGTGATCCCGTGGCACCGAGGAAAAGGACGAATGAAAAGAAGGAAAAACAAACAAAAGAAGCGGATAAAAAGAAAGACGCGGTAACTCGATGGAATAAATAAAAAAATAAAAATAAAAATAAAATAAAAAAAATAAAAAAAAGTAAAAAAAAAAAACATGGCATTTTCGAGTCTCTTTTCATTTTCTTTCAATGTGGAAAAATGAAGCTTTTCCGTTGTCATTGAAGTATACAAAAAAAAAAAAAAAAAAAAAAAATAAAGAAAAAAACAAAAATAGAGGAACGCGAAATACGAAAAAAAGTTTTTTTTTTTTTCCTGTTCCTTGGTTTTTTTTCAATCAGTATTATTGTGAATAACGAAAATTGTGACGAATCGTTTTTCTTTTTTTTTTTTTTTTTTTTTTTATTTTTATTTTGTATTTTTTTACCCTTTTTTTTTACCCTTGTTTGTTCTTTAATTTTTAAATGAAAAAATTTAATAAATTCATAGGATAAAAACCGTCGAAATTTAATATGATGATAATTTAATTTTCGCAAGAATAATATTTACAAGATATTAAATAAACGACTAAATAAAATCGTGAAAAATTTTTTTAAATCCACAGGTGTCGATTTTAATATCATAACTACGTATTCATCATTGAATCAAGATCAAACAAAATGTTTTAAAAAATTCATTTAAAACATTTAAAGCGACAATTTCATTTATTCAAACGTAATAACATTTTTATAATAATAGTCGGGTTAAAAAAGAATAACTAAACGAAAAAAAAAAAAAAAAAAAAAGGTCGAAAGAAACAATGTACGAGTAACGAACGGAGGAGGAAATTTGTTTTTCCGATTTTCCGCGAGATTCGGTAAAATAGCCGCCTTGATGAGAAAGTCGATCGGTGCGCAATTAATTAGCCGCAGGAACCGAACGGAAAAGAGATAAATGCGAGTTTCCAGATCTTCGAATGAAAGAGACAATGATGCGGCGGCAAACGTTCGGTCAAAAAGCTTTGATCAGATAAATTGATAGATGAAGGAAAATGTAATTACCTAATAATTTTACTATCGCTTCACGGTAAAATAAAATGTTTTTGTACGAAAAAGATAATCGTTTTAGGTTTGGTATATAATATTTTAACTTTTAATAGTGAAATTTCTAGGTTTTCTCTTTATTTTAAAATTCCTGAATATATATTAATTAATTATACTTTTTATAATAGTTAATGAATTGTACTTTTTTTTTTTAAATCTACGAATGTTAAAAAATTTCACCGAATAAAAAAACGAATCAATAAAAAGACCCATACTTTTCTAACTTAGAATTGATAAATCTCTCGGTCGTAAAGCTCGCGATTCCCCGCCGAAATAAAAATTCAAGTATTCTCAATTAAAAGTCGAAGCCGGAACCTTAGAAAGGGGGAAAAAGAGGATAATAGAACGTATCGAAAAGAAGTTGATAAGAACTCTCAAAAAAAGAAAAAAAAGAAAAAAAAAAAAAAAAAACTGCGACGCATAAGAATGCGAGATAAAGAGAGAAAAAAGCATAAGACGTTAGATTTGCGATTTTTACAAATTTTGAATATGGCACGACGTATATACGTAGAAGATATTCATGTAACGAGCTGAGCGTATTTTTTTTTTTTTTCTTTCAAGAGCCCGTCTACCTTTGAAGTGTAAAAAACGAGGGAAAGAGAAAAAAAAAAGAGAATGTTTATAGTGTATGTGTGTTAAGGATGAAAAAGTCCGTCTGAGACGAAAAGAGCCGAGAATAAGCGGGAAATAATTGACGGAGGCTCCGTTATTCCAAGGGGATGCGTTAATGACGTTTCGTAATGTTATTGAAATATTTTTTACTCGTTATTGGACATGTATATATTCAATACGTATGTCACTTTTTTTTTTCCTTCTTTTTTTCAAGCGACCAGTTTTAAGCTCAATAAATATTAAACAATTGACTGTAAAAAACTTACTTCGTGCTGTAATGCAAACTACTATTACAAAAAAACGTTAAAAATAAATTATTATCTACGTATACTAATAAATAATATTATAATAATAATTTGATAAAAATATATTGGCTACTCAACTATAAATTAACGAGCAAAAACAACAACGGCAAGCTTAAATTAACAGAAAAGCGTATACATAATAAATTTTTTTTTTCATACTTTAAATTTTGCACGTAAAAATATTTCAAATGCCAAATAAAAGAAAGAAATAAGAAAGGCAACAACAACATTAATTAACTAAAAAAGAAAACAAAAAAAAATAGAAAAAGAAAAAAACAACTTGCGCATGAAAGAAGAAAGAGAGAAAAAGGTAAACGAAAATGAAACGGAAAAGACGGAAGGAGAAAAAAAAAAAAAAGAAGAAGAAGAAGAAGAAAGGTAAATAAGTGAAAAAGAAGAAAAAACTTAAGAGAAAAGAGAAAAATAGTCGATGCGTTTCGGGGTATTACCTCTCGCGTTTCTGCCCTTGAAGGGAAGTTAATTAACCGTACGTATAAGCAAACTCCGAGGATCAAGCAACGAGTTTTTCCACTTATTTCATCTCGGCCGTTTATTTTATACCTCACCCCTTTGATTTTTCGCGCGAAACGCCAGGAGGTTATTCTCGCTTTCGAGACGAACGTTAAGACAAAAGGTAAATCTTACGAGCGGTGTAAAATTACAGCAGGAAAAGAAATAAAGACGGGAATAAAGAATTTTCTGTTTTTCTGTTTTTTCTTTTTTTCCTTTTCCTTTTCCAGCCGCGCGCACTTTTTGAATTTTATTCGATGGCGAGAATTTCTATTAAATTTTCTCATACTTTATTGATCAAGCTTTCATTTCATTAACTTTTATTTCCTTTATTTTATATTAAATGCGCCGCATTTTTATTTATTTATTTTTTGTTATTGAAAACCTTTTAAAAATAGATTATATTTTTGCGCGATATTTTTGAAAAAAAAAAAAAAAAAAAAAAAAAAAAAAAAAAAAAAAAAAAAAAAAAAAAAAAAAAAAAAAAAAAAAAAGAATAAAAAATTTCGTTATTCTTTCGTAAAAAGAATGATAAATAAGAAATAAAGTTAGACGCAATAACGTCGAGTTTTCTTCTTAAAGAATCCAAAGACAGATGTAATTCTAAAATCGTATCTACTAAACGTACGCGCGCGAGTTTCTCTCCCTCTCTCTTCCTCTTCCTTTGAAAAATACCTTCGCCGAAGGAAAAAGCAGAAAGATAAAAGCGAAAGGAGAAAAAGAGAAAAGGTTATTCGGTTGCTTCAAACGTCGAGATGGCTAAGGACGGAAATGGAAATGACGGAAGGCGAGGCATTTTTCTCTCTCTCTCTCGTCTTGCTGAACCGAGCCCTTTTTTCTCCCATTTTATTCCTTATTTTCTCATCTTTTTCGTTTACGATGGAACACACACACACATATACACATTTATCTACGAGAAGGAAGTACGAGAAAACGAAAAAAGATCGCCTCGGATTCGCGAAAAATCGGCGTGTTTTATCGGACGTTTAATACGTACGCGTACGATGGAAAGTTAGAGTTTCGCGGGATGTGAGGTTAAACGATCGTTGGTACATATTACCGTGTAATGTACTAATTAAGAGATGTAAAATCACGGCGTTTATTTACGGATTAATTCGTCGGTGTTTTAATTGAAAGAAATTATTAAAAAAAAAAAAAAAAAAAAAAAAAAAAAAGAAAAGATGAATGTGATTAATTTCTTTATATAATTTACAAAAACTATAATAGTACAAGGGTTACGTATTATATTAAGAATTTCAAATGCATACTACTAGATATTAAATTTTTTTATCTTTAAAAATTTCAATTTCAAAAAAACATTTTAAAAAATAAAATACAAAAATTCAACCCAAATTCCCATTCAAAGCCTCATTCGTTGACGTAAACGAAATATCTTTAAAAAAAAAAAAAAGAGAGAGGGAGGGTAGATTGCATAATAAGCGGCGGGTGTAGAGGGTGAGTTGATTTAAAGAAAAAAAAAAAAAAAAAAATATGGCGGTTTAGCGAGGATGGATGGGTTGTTTAAAAAAAAAAAAAAAAAAAAAAAAAGAAGCGCAAGAAGGCAAAAGCTTAAATAATCACATGTGACATAATCAAGCTCACATGGCGTTCCTCATTCTCAAAAATCCTCACCACGCACGACTTCTGTATGTGCGAAGACATTCAGAGCTGGGCTTGGCTGGCGGCGGCAGAGCACCAGTGCCTGCAGCGCGGCCTCTCTCTCTCTCTCTCTCTCTCTCTCTCTCTCTCTCTCTCTCTCTCACTCTCTCTATCTCTTCCCCTCGCTTCTTCTCTCGTTCTCCTCTCCAGTCTGCTGGGTGTCCTATTTGGCTGCCGCTCGTAAGCCGGCACGCCGAGTTTGTCCACCTCGAGCTAACGTCGTTTATCCTCTCCTTCCTCCTCTTCTCGTTCCTAATCTTCGTCAGCTTAACGAGTCGAGGCAGCTGCTGTAGTTGTTTTTGTTTTTGTTTTTGTTTTTGTTTTTGTTGTTGTTGTTGTTCCTCCTCCTCCTCCTCCTCCACCTCCGCCAGCACCTCGTTTTTATAGAGACAAGGAAGCCCGAGTCCCTTCCTGGAGGACATCGGCGGCGACGGCGTTCCACCGCTGCCCTTCCCTTCCCCGCCTCGTTTTGAGAGAGAGTTTTATTTGCGCGAGATATTTCACTTTTTATGATTTTCCCCTTGTAATCTGAAATTAAGAATATTTTATTGAATTTTATAGCCGGATTGATTTGGATTTTTTCTTCATCAGTTTCGATATCAAATGTGCTATACATATATGTTACATATATATATTTATTCATTTGCTTTTAATAAAAATGTTAATATATATTTTTTCTTTTGCCCTTCAACGTAAAATTAAAAAAAAATTTTTTTTTAACTTTTTCTCTAATACAAAATTCACGCAAATGATAAAAAAAAAAAAATAGAAAAACAAAACGTCGAGCTAATATTTATTCATCACGAGGGTGTAACATTTAAACCGATGGTAATCTTTTTTTATTTTTATTTTTTATTTTTTCGAGAATCGCAATTGGCGATGCAAATCTCCGATAAAAAGCTTAAAATATCAAGTCGAATCCCGTATAAAAGTTAACTTGTTTTGAAAATACGTTACACCGAATAGTGAAGCTTTTTATGCAAACGAATCGAAAATATCCAGTCTTCGAAGGATAAAAATAAAGCTATGTAAATTCGTTCCATTTACTTTTACACTAAAGTTTTTGTGTGTGTGTGTGTGTATAAACGTAAATATTATATATAAATGTCACAAATTTCAGTGAGATTTGATTTATATAACAAAATCGATATTATTTACATGACTTTTTGATGAAAAAAATATATATATATATGCAGATATCATTTGTAGAAAATATTTCGGTCGCACGATATTACACATACCGTATTCGAACTTTCGTATCGCGGTTATCAAATTGTACATAATATTATATATAGCTTTACTAAAAATGTATCAATATATTGTTAGTTTTTACCAAATTAATCAAAAGATTCGAGCCAAACAGTTACAAAGCAAAAATATCTATAAAAATTTCTGCTGTCGATTGAATTTAAGCTTTCGAGTACATATTTCTCTCTCTCTCTCTCTCTCTCTCTCTCTCTCACTGTACAATTCCTCTCAACTATGAATACACACACGTACACACACGTATATATAATTTTCCTTCAAGTTCAATAAGCGCAGTTTCATTCTCTGCAAAACGTCGCCCGGTCCCTTGCGTACAATACTTTCCACTCGCTTCTCTCTCTTTCTCTCGGTCTCTCCTTTTTTCCAACTTTGCTTTTGTCGCTAATTGATCCAGCGCGAGCTCGCGTCTGTATGTACAGACTTCGAAAAAGCAAAAAAAAAAGGGGACAAAAAAAAAGTGACGCTTTTGGTTTATTTAGAAAAAAAAAAAAAAAAAAAAAAAAAATAAGAAAAAAAGAAAAATGAAATAAACGCGATAATTGGAGACTATACGTCAGCCTTGAAAGAAGATGAAATGTGTATAAGATGAAAAAAGATGTCCATAAAGTTAGCCCCGTCATTTTGTGTTAAAAAAAAAAAAAAAAGTTGTGCTGCATTGTGCTCAACTTGTGCTATAGTGTGCCGTAGACAAAAAATTAATAATTTTTATTTTTTAAGGCAAAAAATCATCGTTTTCAAAAAAAAAAAAAAAAGTTAACTCCGATCATAAAATATATAAAAATGAAAATTAATAATTTTTTTTTACGGCACACTATGACACAAGTTGAACGCAATGCAGCACAACTCTTTTATTCCGTGAAAAACAAAATGGCGAGGCTAACTATTTGCGAAAAATTAATTTTAGCTATAAAAATCGAAATTTTTTAAATTAATTTTCTTTATTCACGGCAAACTATAGCACAAGTTGAGCACAATTCAGCACAACTTTTTTTTAAAAAAGACAAAATGGCGGGGCTAACTTGATGGACATGAAAAAAACGTCTATATATTTACAAGAGCTTAATCTTTAAATCATTTGAATATTTGCGATTATTAATTTTGTCGTAGTTCGTGAAAGAAGAGGGGGGGAGAGAGAGAGAGAGAGAAGAAAATTTGAGTGGAAAGGGTGCTAAAAAAAAAAAAATTACCTCTCTCGAAAATGCTTATAGCCGGAAGACGCGGAATGTCAAGTAGGCATTCTCTCATTTTATGTCTATGTATATGTATATATGCACACACACACACACACACACACACACAAATATATAGATAACATTTTCCGTTCATATTCTCTACAATATGTACACACTGCGATCGATAAAAATGAAAACGATTCGATTAAATTTCATTGGATCTGCGCATTGAAAAAAAAAAAAAAAAAAAAAAGAAAGAATAAAATGAGTTCAATCTATCGGTGTTTCATTTCCGTTATCTTTTTTTCTCTTACTTTTCTACGAGCAAAAATAGTATTAGTTTTTAGACGAATACGTGTATGTGAATAAATTTGTCTGTGTGTGTGTGTGTGTGTTATCGTTGAAGGATAATTAGTATAGCGAGTTAATAAGTTTAGCGAGCACATTCATTTGTCATTACGGGTTAGCTATATTCGCCGTAAGCCGATTATTTCATTTATCTCGCGACGTTCATTCTCCCAAGTAATTCTTGAACTCAAAATTTAATCGCGCACGTTTAACTTCTTCTAGATATATATACGTGTAACATCTGTATTTACATTTGCTTTTTCAGTATTTATTTCCGTCTCTCTCTCTCTCTCTCTTTCTCTCTTTATCTCTCTCTCTTTTGCTCGGAGCTCGATATAACCGCAAATCGAAGATAAAAAATTAATATGCTCGTACTATAAATGAAAAATAAAAAGGAAGAAAGAGAAAGAACGAAGGCATCGTTGCATTTTTTTTTTCTTTTTTATTTTTTTTTTATTTCATTACCTAGCTCGTGCGCGTTAAGCGGACAATCTTGTAAGTAAAAATCGATAGAACAAATATCGTTCGTGCGCATACCTATACATTATACATATAGATGCTCGCTTGAACCATTGCCGCAGTTGTTTTTATTTCCATTCCGGAAGCCCGCGCTAGGACCGTTTTAACATTTGTAAAGGGAGAAAAGAAAGAATGAGTGTGTGAGAGAGAGAGAGAGAGAGAGAGAGAGAGAACACATATCGAAATTCCGGGTTGCCATAACTCAGTGGCCGTGATTGGCCCGCGCGATTCGATTATCGATAATGGCGGATTTTCCGCAGCGTTTATACCTTGTTCGTGTCTGTATATCTGTGTTTGCGTTTGTGTTTGTGTGTGTGTATGTGTATGTGAATTTGTGCAGACACACAAGGGCGCGCGTGGATTATGTCACCTCGTTCGGTCAAATTTTTACATTTAACTCCGGAGAGATATCAGACGAGCGATTTCGCTTCAATGTTTAATAGATCCCTTTACGATTATTATCCCTACTATTTTCGTATTCTTATTCTTATTCTTATCCCCCCCCTCTCTCTCTCTCTCTCTCTCTCTCTCTCTCTCTCTCTCTCTCTCTCTCTCTCTCTCTCTCTCTCTCTCTCTCTCTCTCTCTCTCTCTCTCTCTCTCTCTCTCTCTCTCTCTCTCTCTCTCTCTCTCTCTCTCTCTCTCTCTCTCTCTCTCTCTCTCTCTTTCCGTTGCTATTCCGAACGCTACATTAAGATTAACTGCGATAGAGAAAGATGGAAAAACTACGAGATTTATAAAATTCAATTTTAGTGTACGTTGTTACGGTTGCAGGATACGTACGTTCAAGTGATTCATTTTATTCAACAAAAGGCAGTTTTTTTTTTTTTTTTTTTTTTTTGTAATACATTAATGCGTAGTATATAATTAAAATGCGTTTTAAACGTAACGTAAGCATTCTATTATACATTTTTTCTCGTTTTATCTCATTGCTGTTATATTTTAAAAAGTTTATATTAAAGCATAGAAGAAAGAAATGAAAATTTTCAATTATATGATATTTTCGTTTAGATAACGAAAAAAATCTTTGATTATTCTAACGTAATTTTACACCGAATTTATCTTTATAGTTTGATAATAATTATATTTACGCGGATTTTCGAAATAGAAAATCTTTTTTTTATTTATCTAGAGTAATAATTTTTGGTGAATAAAAAAAAAAAAAAAAAAAAAAAAAATGCAAATTATAGCGGCGTTAATTTTCGTAATCGTATATAAAGTTATATTCCTCAGAGAGATTTCCATTTCGATTAAAGAAACTTCAAATTCAAATGACAGTAATTTATAGAATAAGAAATGTTTCGATGAAGAAGCCATTATTCCATTCACTAAGTATACATCTATACGGATAAAAGAAAAACTGCACTTGAAAAACTTGTGATTTTCAAAAGTATTATATATTCATCCCTACTTCTCCCTCCTCCCATTTTCTTTCGACTATATTGACAACGAATTATTGCGTTATATAAATGACTAACTACAGGCCGAAGCCCGCGCGTATCGTAACTCAGATCAACTTTTTAATCTGCGCTATCGTTACCATTATTTATAATAACATCGTTACAAAATGCGCGCATTTAAATATAATTTTATTTTAAAACGTATAATTCATCCGTAAAATCGATGCGACTTTACAAGAAAGAAAAAGGCGAGAAAAAAAAAATACGACGAATGCTCCGTTATACCGTGAATTTTTCTAATATTCGCTGAAGAAAGAATGAAAAAAAGAAAAAGAGAGAGAGAGAGAGAGAGAGAGAGAGAGAACGGGGGGGGGGGGGGGGGTAGAGAGAACGAGAGCGACGAGAAGAATAAATAAAGGTATATATAGTATACGCTGCAGACAAACGCTTATAAGGGGGGAAGAGATGAAGTAATAAGGAAAATAAAAAAAAAGAAAAATTCGCTTGGTGCACCTTTTCGCACCTGCGCGTCGTTGTCGCTGTCGTCGTCGTAGTCGTCGTCGTCGTCGTAGTCGTCGACTTCGTCGCGTCGGGGTGAAGCCTTTTGCGCTTACCCTTAAACTCTTGACCTTTATCCCCTGTGGCACCTCGATATCGTCTACGTCGCCATACTCTTCTTCCTCCCCTCTCTCTTTCTCTTTTCCTATTTCTCTCTCTTTCTCTCTTTCTCTCTCCCTTGTGCGCATTAAGTACACGCGTGTGCGCGCGGCTGCAGATGATTGTGCTCGAGAGGAGAAAGAGAGAGAGAGAGAGAGAGAACGGGAGAAAAAGCACAGCGAGGGAGTGGTAGTAGTAGTCCTCGACTCGGGTGGAGCAGGGATGGGGTGATGCGTGACGTAGACACACGAGGGATAAAGAGAGAAATGGGAATACAGCGGAATTACGTGCGTGCTTATGTACACACTTGGAAAAACGAATGTAGTCGTATGTGTGAGTGTATATATTTGATAAACTGATAGACGCGCGCTGGCTTTTCTTCGAGCTGCGAGAGAGAGAGAGACAAGACGCTTTTCCTCTGGGCTGAACTGTAATCGTTTTCTTTTTTTTCTTCTTCTCTTTACTGCTGCCGCTGCCGCTTTATTTTTTCCCTCGTAAAGTTTATTGTTGCAAATATTTTTCCAACTTTTCTGTCCTTTTTTGCTCTTCTTCTTTTTTTTTTTCTCTTTATTTATTTAAAAAATGCTTATAATTTTTTGTGCCGCGTCTCTACGTTTAAAATTTTAAAATTGAAAACTATGTGTGGGTTGGCGCAATTATACGAGGACACGAAAATTGTTGATTTCTGAATTAATGAAATTGATTTCGTTTTCAATACGTTTATTTCACAATATAAGCGATTTCAAAGGACAAAAATTAATTTAGCTTACTCGCAGATGAATTAATTATTTTAACACCTTATCGCGGTAAGAAAGAAAACGATAATTTAAGAATTTGAGAAGTGCTAAAAAAAAAAAAAAAAAATACCAGAGGAAACATGCCGTCAAACGACTTGCGTTTATGTTATTTTTTTTCGACTCTACGGTAACAACTACCGCTATACGCAGATAACGCGATAAAGCAAAGTGAAACAGAACGATAAAAAAAAAAAAAAGAAAGAAAAAAGGAAATAGAACGATAAAAAAAAAAAAAGTATAGGAAAAAAAAGAGGAGATGACGGATATGACGTTGCTGTAAAATGAGTAAAATGGATTAAATGGTATAAAAGAGGAGAAAAAAAAAAAGAGCCGATGAAATGATAGAGAGAAGACACGAGGCAAACAATTAGGTATAAAAGAGAAAGAGCAGAATCGACAAAATTACGGGCGATGAATGACGATGATAATATGATAAAAAAGTAACTTTTTATTTAACGTCGCGGTTTAAAAGAATATTGCAACGCGCAAACGCAATTCTTAAACGATAGGAAAAAAAAAGGAGTAAAAAAAAAGAAGCCGAGAATTTTAACTACTATTTCTTTTTTTTATTATTGCGCTGATACGCCCGCGACATTATCTTTAAACCCCGATAAAAAAAAAAAAGGAAAAAAAAGGAAAAAAAAAATAATGATTCATCTTTACGGCTTTAAAATAGACACGAGTACTTTTCAACGCGAATCGTAAGAAGAAAAAAAAATAAATTTTTTTTTCTTGCTTTCTAGACAAAAAATAAATAAATAAATAAATAAATAAATAAATAAAATAAAAGCAAACTTGAAACAAGTAGTTGCTTTATTTAATCGTTCCTCGTTTATCATAAAAAATTAATATGAAATAAAAGTTTTTTCTACCGAATTGTACTACGATGACGATAATCGTTGCACGAAAATCAAAGGTATTACAGTTAGGATATACACGTTAAAGTTTATGCGCCGATAATGCGTAATGAATAAAACATATACACGAAAAAATAAGCGAGTATTTCGTCGACACGCGAAAAAAAAAAAAAAAAAGTATAACTTTTAGGTGAAATAATAGCTCTGACTTAACATCGTATAAAAAAAAAAAAAAAAAAAAAAAAAAAAAAAAGTAATAAGAAATAAAAATCGGAAAAAAGATTAGAAAAAACTTTAATCGAAAGCACAACCGATTGTATAATCGCAGTGAATAGATGCTAAGTTGTACATCTTCGAAGCGCGACGCGTAATCGCGTTTATCTCCAGCTAATGCCGCTCTCTTGCTACTCGACGACTCGATCTCGCGCAGTCGTCGTGTCACTTTATCCTCTCTCTCTTTTTCTCTCTCTCTCTCTCTCTCTCTCTCTCACTTTCTCTCTCTTACTCGAGGCATATACCGTCAATGAGGAAAAGAGAAAAAGAAAAAGAAAAAGAAAGGGAGAAATGTAAAAGGTTCATTTGTTCGCGTGAGTTGAGTGTGATGAAACGCGATTGCGGTGCTCTTGCGTTGTCTCTCTCTCTCTCTCTTTCTTTCTCTTTTTATTTATTGAATTTATCATTTATTATTTTTCTTTTATTTAACTCTTGTTGAGCTCCGTCTCGTTGTTTTACGTAGGCGATGAAAGAATCGTACGATTATAAAATGAAAGACTGTTCGCAGGCGAAGAGGTAACGAGAGAAATTTTGTTTGCGGATAAATGTGGAAATAATGATAATTTTTATAAAGAATTTTAAATAGCTTTTTTTTCTTTTTCTTTTTATCTTGCAAAAGGAGTAGGTACAATTCGTGGTTAAAAAAAAAAACGAACGATGTAAACCTGGGGTATAAAAGCGTAAAAGAAAACGAAAACGAAAAAATAAATTAGCAAAGTATTATTTTAACTATCGTGCGAATTAAAATCGCTTTATGAATAAACTATTGAATTTAATAATAAACATAGCATCATCTCCGATAAAACTTTGCGATTACTTAAGCGTTAGAAGAAAACAAAAAAAAAAAATAAAAAAAAAAAAAAAAAAAAATAAAAATAAAAAAAAAAATACGCGCGCGGTACGGTATAATAGTATATTTCTGTCCTGGTGTATTAAATTACCATAAAATCTGCATTATAATCGAGCATTATTTTATTTACGTAACTAAATGCATTTTAAATTTCTCTCTGTGTCGACGTTAAACCATCTCGTTTGTTTAAAAAAGAAAGAGAAAAAATTAAATAAAAATAAACGAGAAAAAATGCGCTCGTAATAAACGTTTATAAATAATAATAATAATAATAATAATAATAATAATAATAATAATAATGTAGCGCAGATTATTATTAATCAACGACGATGTCTCCTAAAACTCTGTCCTTAAATATAAACAAAACTCGAGAGAGAATACAAGTTTTCCTCTCGCGCGTCGCTTCTCTTCGGGGAAAAATTCCGTAGCGGTGAGTAAAGTTAACGTAGAGTGTAAAAGAGAGAACAGGAGAATCCACTTTAAAAAAGATAAGGTAAGAAAGAGCGAGAAAAGAAAAAAGAATTCCAAGACTCGACGTTTGAAGTATAAAGTCGTCGATCGGCCGATGTATATGCGTCCCGACGTCCGAAGAAAATTGCCGATGAAGAAGAAGAAGAAGAAGAAGAAGAAGAAGAAGAAAAAAGTTTATGTTTGACGATTTTAATCTCATAATGGCTAAATGTATACCATATACGCGTATATATATATATATATATATATATATATATATATATATATATATATATATATATATATATATATATATACCTGTCGTACAATGCATGCATATAACACACCCACACAAAGATAGACGCGCAAGTGCCGTACAAATTCAAATTGGATCTCGCTTACAGGCGCGCGTGCCCGCATTTTGCAACAGCCGGTTAGAGTCGCGCAAGATCGCATTAGCCCTCCTGCCTTGTTACGTCCAACTGTGTCTGCGTTTGCTCGTGCGTCACTCTCTGTGTGTGTGTGTGTGTGTGTGTGTGTGTGTATACGCGTGCGCGAGTGTGTATGTCAGGGAGGGAGAGAGAGAAAAAAAGTCGGTCGAGGGTGTGAAAAATCTCGGCCTCGGCTTTTAGCTCTATATCTTTCTCTTTCTTTCTGCTTTACCGAGGCTCGCCAGTTCGAATTCTCTTTCTCTCTCTTCCTCTTTCCCTCCCTCCCTCCCTCTCTCGCTCTCTCTCTCTCTCTGCTTATTCGAATTATACTCGCTTATGTGCGTTGCGATTATATCAGGATGAATAATTATTTCTCGGGTATATATATACGTATGAGCGCGTGCGCGCGCGCGTCTGTATAAGGATGTACATGTTATACGTGCGTGTGCCTGGGTTAAATTTAACGCCGGTGAAATTTAACATGACCGATGGCTTCTTCCGTTACGTTACTTTTAATTTACGCGTTATTTTATTCAGCATTTCAAGAATACGAAAAATATTTACAAATAACACCGCTTGTTTAATATTTATTCTTTCATTATACAACTTTAGCTTGACCCGTTACTTAGCGACGTATATGAAAGAGGAAAAGTTTAAATTAAAAAAGAAAATAACAAAAGAAAGGTATAACTACCTGCAGTATACATACATACATACATACATACATACATACATACATACATACATACATACATACATACATACATACATACATACATACATACATACATACATACATACATACATACATACATATACTATATAGTACATAGTATATAAAAGTGTACACTCACATGTACGTACACATATGGTGGGTATACTTCAAACACGCGCAAATAAATCGTCAAAAGCTACAGGTATTTTTTCCTCTTCGAGTGTGTGCGCTTTCGCGTCTCGCGCTTAAGCAAAAAATAATTCCGGCGTCGACGACGTCGCGTTCACGAAAATTTTTTTCAATTTTTTTTTCAATTTTTTTTTTTTTTTTTTTTTTAATTTTTGGTCGCGTTGACACTTTTAAATTACGAATAAGAAAAGTTTTTCAATTCGATTACTATAAGTTGATTATGTTTAAGTTGAACTAAATGTTGATGGAAAGCTTTCCATCTCGTTCAACTTGAAATTTAATTTGTTCAGCTACAACAATTTAATCTTTGATTAGAATAATTAAATTATTTCCGTTAAGACGCTTTCACGTACAGGTTTTTGAACTTATTCAAGCGTACTTTAAACGCATATCCATGATTATACAGGTATGTATTCGTAGATATCACAAGCGAGATAAAGTCGATACGAATCACACATAAAAAAAAAAAAAAAACAAACTTGTGCGAAATCAGAGACCGAATACGCGAGCCGATGATCAAAAGAAAAGAGAAAAAAAAATGTATCAAAAGACTTGTTCGCTATCATATACATGCCTTCACATATCTGCACGCATCGATAAATCACAAAATCAGCTCGATATTATTCGCAGCGCTCCCGCGTACACACACACACACACACACACACACAAACAGGCCCAGAAGAACAAGGAAAAGTAAATCGTAGTGAACGTATAAAAGACTCGTAGGAAATGTAAGAGAGAAAAAAAGGTATGCGAAAGTAAGTTTGAAAAAGTGAGGCGGAAATAGGAAGAACAAAAAATAATAAAAAAAAAAAAAAAAAAAGCAAACAAGTGCGAGGAAAAACGAAAAGATAAAAAAAAACTTCCTCGGAAGCACGTTGCACGAAAAGCTGAAAATAAATAAGAAGAATGTAAGAAGAATAAATAGGGTGCGAATGACGTCGAAAAATCAACTTTTATTTCCGATCGAGCTTGCAAGTTTTTCGCCAAAGAGATAGAGAGAAATTTTTCGTTCGAGGGAGAGAACATTTTCATTCGAGAATAAAATGGTCATCGCTAAATTTTCTATAAATTTAGTTTGCTACAATTTTATATTTTGATAACGTTGTATCCATTGAGTCACAAAAAAAGTTTGAGAGGATGGGAGGAAATGAGAAATCGGTTATGTGTATCATTTTTTTTTTTTTTTTTTCATTTTAACAACGGTACGCGCGTTTTTCAATTTGCCAAAATAAACACGATCAAAATTTTTCAATTACGTCTAGTACGCGTATACGTATAACTTTTATATAATACGTAGACGAACAATATCTAAGTGATAATAAACATTACCGAGGCAGTATGGCTGGTTCATTTTCCGAAAATTTATTTAAGAAAACACGTTTATAAAAATCTTCAAATCTGTTTTTCAAAGCCGCATTAGAACGAGAAAAAAATCAGTCGAATTTTCGTCAACTTGCGTGTGCGTGTACGATAAAAATACGATATATATATATATATGTATATACATAGAGAGAGAAAGAGAGAGAGTATGTATAAGATTTTACACGAAATTGTAGCATTAACAGCGCGAAGAAAATGAAAAAAAGATAGGTCGACGAAGCCATAAAGAGAGAAAGAGAGCGAGGAAGAGGACAGATCTATCGAAGGATAAACTGTTACGTGTACGCGGGCGCTTTTGCGATAAAACGAAATATTAATGGCTCAGGCTCTCTAAAAAGTAAGCGAGCACACGCGAGAGAGAGAGAGAGTGAGAGAGAGACGCGATGTATATAGGGATGTTACGAAAAAAAGCTCCTCGGCCCCTTTTTTTTATACTCTCTCCCTCGAGTCTTCTATCTCCGTCTCTCTCTCTCTCTCTCTCTCTCTCTCTCTCTCTCTCTCTCTCTCTCTCTTTCTCTCTCTCTAAGCGAGGCGTGGATGTGAAAAAAGGCAATCTCGAGACCTGAACTAAAAAGCCAAAGGGATGCTTCCCTTTAATATTCGTCGAGAGCGAATCGCCGTCGCTGCAGCGCGTAAGCGTTGCGAAATGTATACGTGTATATCTTTCTATCTCACTTTTTCTCTCTCTTTCTAGCTTAATGAGCTTTATTCGCTCTCGCCTCGGGATTTTGCCGCTCCGACTCGTGCGAAGCGAATGTTCTAGTGCGATTGTTGTATATGCGCGTATATGTGTACGTTTCGAGGGATACGAGAGGAGGAAAAAGGAAAATGGGGGAGAAATAACTTCGGAAAATTTACGGGGAGTTTTTGGACGAGAGCTAGAGCAACTTTTATATATATATATATATATATATATTTGAGAATGCGATGCGATACAATTTTCGTTTACTTACATATTTTTTTCCTTGGAGTGTGAGAATTAACGGTTTTTATATTAATTCAAATGCATCCACTGCGATCGTTCGAATTTTTGATAATTCTTAAAATTTTGTATAAAACTTTTTCAAAACTTATAATTTATAAACTTTTTTTTTCGTACAAAAAGAAAAACTGCGCAATCATCCATCATTTATTAGCGTCGAATAAACTACAATGCTTATATATTAAAAATCTGTACGACAATCATTCTTTTCGAGACGCATACGTGCATACAAGTCTCGCATTCGTTCGAAGAGAGAGAAAAATTCGTAATTGCTCTTAGATTTCGCGCTTCAAGTACGCCAAACAGAAAGAGAGAGAGAGAGAGAGAGAGAGAGAGAGAGAGAGAGAGAGAGAGGGAGGGAGAGTCTTTGTAGAGGCTGAAATTCACGGCTGTTGTTGCTTTGTAGTTGTCGTCGACGTCACCTTTTTATTCTTTATTTTTTTCTTCGCAGCTGCTAAAGTGTTAACGACGTGGTAATTATTAAAAAGAGGAAAATATTAACGCCGCACGTTGAAAGCTGCGAGCTTGAAAAGATTGAAGAATAACGCGCGGTACGTATGCGTGGCGCCTGAGTCGGGTGTCAGCGAAGTAAATCTCGCGCTCGCGTGAAATTTTTTAATAAGAATTTCAACGATAGCAACGAGACTATTACGTTTATAACAAGCAAATTAAGTTTCATTGTTACTTTTTTTTAATTCATGGAAAAAATGAATGGAAAAAGTTTCGAGAAGTTTTATAATGTTCAAAGTAACACAAAATATTCGGTAAAGAGAAAGCTTATTTCCGTTTTTATATCTCATTGTTATTTCGACAACGAAACATTTTTTCGTTTAACGAAAGAAAAAGAAAAAAAAAAAAGAAAAAGAAAAAAACAAAAAAAAAACAAAAAACCAAAAAAAAAAAAAAAACGCGACTCAATCGTTCGTTAAAAATTTTTTTACGATAAACATGTCTCAATACAATGCGCTAGAAAATCGTTAGACTTTTAAGATCGAACGACCGAAAGTCCATTTACCCGCATCTTGCCGAAACGATACTGCCTTAACCAACTTCGCGCTTTAAACGCGAACTAATGTATTTTAAATGTCACTAACTCTCGAAGGCGCACCGTTCGTCGCCGTCTAAATTTTTCCCTTATTTTCTTCGTCACTTTCACAATGCAATTTTTATATCGGAAAAAGCGACGGCGAGATAGGATGAAACCAAAAGGAATTCTCGAAGCGAGTAAATAATATATATGTATATATATATGTACTCGATTCGCTCGAAGGCTTCGGCTTCGGAGAAACTTAGCTATGCTCGGCTCTCTCACCTATACGCGTGGTTATTTGGGTGTGTGTAGCGTACGTATAGACATTTCTTCATCACCCTAGAAAGCCCATCCCCTCCTTCACCCTCGGATGAAGACTGCCGCGGTAGATACGAGGATTTAGAGCGACGACGACGACCTTCCGTCGACTCTCTCTCTCTCTCTCTCTCTCTCTCTCTCTTTCTCTCTTTCACAACGGATCTTTTCGCTACGCGTGCGTTTTTTTTTTACTCGCTTTCCCTTATACGAACTATTTGTTCTTCTTCCTCTTCTTCTTCGACTTATAATTATTAAATAATAATTTTTACAAGTCGAGTTATTGAAATAATACACTCATGTGTTTATTTTCAGTTTTACCGATTGACGTAATAAAGCGTTCATAAATGCGTTAATTATGAAAACGATTTATCGTAGCGTGTATTATTTATTTTCGAATTGATTGTGTCTTTCAGTCGGATATAATGTTTTTATAAACGAGAATTGTCGGAAACAAAAGTATAAAATAATATAAATATAAACACGCCATACATATATATCGGGTAATTCGCTTAAAATAAACATACAGCGTAGACTTAACCAGCGATATTTCTAACTTTCATCCACACGTAGACGAACAAATCAACAATTTTTCCGATTTTGTTCGTTCCTCCCACACATGTACAGGTGTGCTCATACGCGATTAAACAAATTCATCGTCGTGCACATCGATAATATCGTTAAAAAAAAAAAATAAATGAAGAGTGGGGAGAGAGTGTGGAGACATTAAAATAATATCTCCACAACCGACCGATCGATATAATCGATGAAGGGGTCTCTTGCACACGCGCGCGCACGCACACACACATATTGCCAGATCGTAAAGCATCATCCGTAGACTAAAACTCATCCTCGCGCTGGATCCCCGTACATATACAACAAGAGACATGCGTCTGTTAGGTATGTTAGAACGATCGACGATTAACGATGATCGTCTGTAGCCTATAACCTATACATATATACACATGAACGAGAATATCAGAAATCGCTCCCTCCCATATACCAATTTCTCTTTCTTTCTCTCCCTCTCTCCTCCTCTTTGGCATTAGGCCGTCAATTGCAATATGTTCGGTTCGGACGGGGCAAAACGCACGGGCGAGCGTCGTTCTAAACGGGGGGTTGTTTCGACTGCTGCTGCTGCTGCTGCTGCTGTTGCAGCTCTCTCACTCGCGCACAAAGCCCCCCCGATTGTACGTGAACGCAATCCGCGAAACGATTAGCCGCATTAAAGGATTTCAAACCTACCTACCTCTCTCTCTCTCACTCTAGTTATGACCTTTGCGTAAACAGCTCGATGCATTAATTTAGCGAGTCAGTCAGTCATCCCTTGATTTTGATGTAACGGAGGAGTCAATGTTTTGTTTTGGATTTTTTTGTTTTTGTTTTTTTTTTTTTCTTTTTTCCCTTTATTATTCGTCGGTATCGTTCTCTAGCTGTTTTTTTTTTTTTTTTTTTTTTTCTTTTAAAGCCGTTGAGAAAACGGATCGGAATATTTAATAACCCCGATGATGCGGGAAGCGAAAGGTAAACTTTCGTTCGGCTTTATATATTCGGCATCGACTCGAGAGAATGTATAAGGGAAGGTGGTGATGTGTAACGACTATTGCAAAGGCGTTAAATTTATTTTCTCAAATTATACATAAATATTCTACTGCCGTTTACATAAGCGGATGATCGAAAATTTGTCGATGTAAAGAAACACTTCTCTCTCTCTCTCTCTCGCTCACTTGTTTTAAAAACGTCAACAACGTTCTATAAAATGAACAGAATTCAATCATATATAAGAAATAAAGAACGAAGTTAGAAAAAAAAAAAAAAAAAAAATAATTTATTCCAAAACACACTCGCCATTAGAGTATGAGAAACTTTCCTACGATACATCGCATATATACACACGCGATCGTTAAACAAAATCGTCCCTCTCCATCGAAAAAGAATCGTTTATATAAAAGCGAGGCACGACCGTCGTCATCCCCTCTCCCCGCGTCGCCATGAGCTGCGGAAAATGCACAGACACACATACAGTATTAAAGAGAGAGGAGAGAGAAAACCCAACGCCTCGTAAAAACTCGCCCTTGTCGTCGAAATCACACACTCGCGGACAAGCTCGAGTTTTTCACCCTACACCAAGCGTATAGTGCGCGCCCGTGTGTGTGTGTGTATGTGCGTGCGTGAGCGCGCGTGTGTACCTACACCTCGAAGAACAACACAGAGCGGCCCCTCGGTATGCATATATCCTCGCTATACACATCGAGGAGAATACACACGATGCAGGAAACCTCCTTCTCCTCCCCCTTTTTTCTTTCATACAGCTGGGAACACACATGGCGCGCGTGTCTCGCTTTCCACGACGTCTATGTATACGTGCGTTTACGATTTTTGTGTATACGGGTGTATACAATATTCCCTCTTGGTTTTAACTCACGAAAGAGAGAGAAACTGGTGTAAGGCTTTTTACCTTCGTCTCTCTTACTCTCTCTTACTCTCTCTTACTCTCTTACTCTCTTACTCTCTTACTCTCTTACTCTCTTACTCTCTCTCTCTCTCTCTCTCTCTCTCTCGCGTTCGTCTTGTATATATACCGTCGACTCGCTTTTTCACTTTTACGCTTTATGTATTTACGCGTGTGTCGTAGGTATACGTACACGTGGATTTTTATATCTATAGCTGCGAGCTTCTTCTTTTTCTTTCTATTTTTTTTTTTTTTTTTTTTTTTTTTTTTTTTTTTTTTCATACTTGACTTTTATTTTTTGGGAGAATTTCATGTATGTACTACCATCGGCAGTAGCTTCTCGAAGAAGAAACTTCGCTTATTTTATTTTTTTTTCTTTTTTTGTTGAATTTGTCCTACCTGAAAAAGTTGGAATTTGTTGGCTTCTGTATTTTTTTTTCTTTTAATAAAAAATTCTTTTAAATCGTCGTCACTTATAATTTAACGGTAAAGATATTACTTTTAAAATAAAAATTAATTTTCATTTTAACAAACTTTATAAAGCTTCGTCATAATTTTAACTCAAATTCAATCTACTATTAGTTTCTCCATCTCTCTTTCCTCTCTCTTTCTATTCAGTTCAATGACTTTGCTTCAAAGTTAATATTCGTTCAATTGGTTAAAACCAATTTCTACTTTAATTTTACAAATCCAAAAAGAAAAAAAACAACCCGTCATACAAATAGTCTAAATCGAAATATAAAAAGAAAAAAAATGAAACCTAGAGAAGAATAATCCAGTTTCATGGATTATCCGAGCGCGTACATAAATTTTAAAAAACGCGACATCATTATTATTATTTAACGTATTTCCCGGTACACATATATACACGTATATATATATTTCCCTCGCGCGTTGCATGGGTCACGCTTTATACGCATACATGCGGTTATATATATATACATACATACACACACAAATGCGGCCGAAACATTTTTCCCCCGTCCGACAGCAGTGACGCTGAAAATCAAAAGGATATTTGCTGCTGCTATGGGTTCTTCTGTATATACACATATATATATATATATATACGTATCTATATGCGCACACCATAATTTTCGTTAGGCCTACAGTCTCACTTCCTCCCTCTCTATGTTAAACGAAATGTATTAGATTCTATCTCGATTCTTTTACTCTCTCTCTCTCTCTCTCTCTCTCTACCCCTCCCCCCTTAGTTCGCTGTGTTCGTACACGTATACATGCAGTGCGTAAGACTCTGGCCTTGTTTATATTGTACGTACTGCTGATGGATTATATGTACGAGTATATGTGTGTATTTCTTTCCCTTTACCTTTTTTTTAAAAATTCTACGTTCTCCCTTTTTTTTTTATTTTCAATGTAGTCGTTAGACACACCACACACACATGTATGCATACATGTACTCAGTTTTGATAACTGTAGTATTTTCAAAAAAGCCCGAACCCATATCCAGTTTATACGGTGTATGCATCTCTCTCTCTCTGTCTCTCGCTATTTCTCGAAGTGAATGTTAATGACTTTGAATTCTTAAAAGTAGAAAAAAAAAGAAAACCCCTGTTTGGATTTTCAAGCCTTGCTCGAGGAGAATAGCTAATGGCTTTGGCCATTAAAATAAGAATGAAAAAACAAATTAACACTTTCAAATACACGATGTACACATTACATATATGTCTGAAAAATATACGCAAAAAAAAAAAAAAAAAAAAAAAAAAAAAAAAAAAAAAAAAAAGCTCGTATAAATTTTTTTTATTCCTCATCAGCCGTTGTAATGTCTAAATATTCTTCTTTTCCTCCGTCTTCCAACAGAGTATTATATTTAGCCAATATATAAACTTTCCCTCGCGAGCATCGCGATAAGATAAAAGAAAAGCGCATTACCGTAGTTATCGCTCATTTGATACCCACTTTATTAACTTTCGAATATTATATATATACACATAGGTGGAAAACACTAATTAAATATAAAAGCAGTCACATTTAGAAACGGTGTATTTTTCATCGAGTCTTTTTTTTTTCTATTATTATTTTTTTTTTACACGTTCCATTCTCAATTTTCTTTACAGGTATTTATATATACATATAAATTCTTTTTGCATTGTATACTCTTTTTCCCTCCTTAAGCATATCATCTACTCGCT
>OX465096.1:69811558-69826558 GCA_949987625.1 Chalcis sispes
TTTATTTTCTTTTTTCTACGTTATTTTTCGAGCGCATCGGATGATGCGAGAGTATCGTTTCGAGATTGAGTTTTAGTCGCGTAAATATGTATTGAATGGAGACATAAATATAATTTTGTTTCTTTTTCCTTCGACGGTTTTTCATTTTGTATAACTTGAAAATTAAAAAATATATATATATATTTATAAGGCCTGCACTTGTGAAAATGTACAAAAGCATCGTCATATTCTTATCGATAAGCGTCGAGCCACCTCGCGTTTTCTTTTTTCTCTCGCGTACAATTGCAAAACCGCGAACGTCGCATATATATGAGTATACAACTGCAAGTCGTTACTTTTTTTACTTTTTAAAAATATTATTTTTTATATAAAAAAAGAGAGAGAGAGAGAGAGAGAAAACTTATTCGCATCTCCCACACCGTATATGCTTCACTCAAAGAGAGAAAGAGAGAAGAAATACTACTAATCTTCTTTGTCCGTCGAGTAAAATAAAAAAATAAGAAAGAAAAAGAAGAGAGAAAAAGATGCGCTTGCGCGCGTGTCTTTCTTCACACGGGCTTATTATTACCTTTATTTATTTCTTAGTTTTCGTTGCTCACGTGTGTTTCATACATGTGTGTGCATACCTGTACGTTACACGTTCTAATATATAAAAGGGTAGAGTAAGAGATTGTGAGCGTCTTGAAAAAAAATAAAAAAATAAAAAAAAAATAAAAAAATAAAAAATACGCGGACGGCTTTTCTCCCCTCCCCTCTCTCTTTCTTTCTCTCTCGCGGTCTCTCGCGCGCTTCCTTGACACGGTTCTCTTAGCTATCTCATCCCTTGCCCCTCTACTTCCCCTTCATCCTCTTTCTCTTGAACACTTTAAACTTTCGCGCTCTCTCTCTCTCTCTCTCTCTTTCTCTATCCTCCAACTCGTCTCTCAGTGTTCCTATATTCTTCTTGTTTCTCATGAATTTCTATCTTTCTCTCTATTTTTTTACCTTTTTGTTTTGTTTCCCCATCTCTTCTATTTCGTTAATTAAAAAGTGAGACGTTAGAACGAACGATATCCGTTGACAAGATTCGCTTTGCGTGCTTCCGTTATGTTGCGGATATCGGAGAAGATGAGATAAACGTTCGATTTGCGTTTATTGAGAGGTGTTTTAAACTTATAATTATAGAAATGAAGAAACGCCGATGATGATTTTTTTTCCGATAACAAAGTTTTTGTCTTTCTTTTTTTGTTTTTTTGTTTTTTTTTTTAAACAAAGTTAATTATTTATTTTTCTGAATAAACGCAGATTGCATTGATTAATAAAATATCGCGTTACTTTTAAATTGCGTTTCAAATTAGTAGTTTTAATATTTCCTACTCGCTACTATACGATTCGAAATAGAGAAAAAAAGAGAAGTTAATTGACTTTTATTTGAACGAATGCACATTTGATAGCAATTGTTTTTATTTACGCCCGTTACTAATAAAGCATAAAGGTTAGTTTAAACACGCAATAATTGTCGAAAATTACGAATTTTTGAAATCAAATTTTGTTTCTTTTTGTTTCTTCTTCTTCATTCGAATCTACAATTTATTATTATGAAAATGGATAAGATATTAGGAAGAAGAATACACACCATCATAACGTTGTTAATTGACGATATATATATATATATATATATTGATATATATATATATATATATCCCAGTAGCGTGTAATGACGTAACGAATTATTTTCCATTGTGTGGGCGTGAGTTGAATTGTTTTTATTTGAGCGTTACTCGAGCGCCTAATAAATTTTATACGGAATATCGTCGCGTTTTATACGTTTCAATTGTTTTCGAGCTTTTCCTCGCATGAAGCACAATTTTCTTTCTTTGTATTCGGATCTATTGGAAAAACTACGTTAACTGTTTGTTTTTTTTTTTTTTTTTTTTTTTTATTATTTTTCCTTTTTTAATTTTAAATTTCGAAGGTATTTTTTTAGAATTTCGTAGTTTATTTAATTTATATTTAATAATTCATTAAAGTAGTTTCTATTTTAAAATATATTTTCAGTGTTTATTTGATTGATAAAAAAAAAAAGAGATTTTTTTTTAAAACTTGTGAATTATTTTTGTTGAAATTTTCAAATTGTTTTACAAACTTTACAGGAGATGAGTGTACTAATCCGAGGAAACTTATAAAAAAAAAAAAAAAAAAAAAAAAAAAAAAAAAAAAAAAAAAAAAAAAAAAAAAAAATGGAAATTGCTACAAACTTTTGAAAACATTTTCTGGTACGTAATTTTCAATTAAAAACTTATTATAAAATAAACATAAACACAAGTTTGCGAATAAAGTTAATGTACAACAGCTTTTGAATCTGAAAAACATAAGCTAAAGAAAATTTATTTCAAATATATATAAAGAGCCGTTCAAAAAAACCCATAAAACCGAATAAAAGAAGAAAAAACTAAAACAAATGCGCATTGAAAAAAGCGACGTTGATAGATATTATATACGAGAAACGGAATGCATCCCTAAAAATCGTACGAAAGATCGGAGGAAAAAAAAGAGAATGCAAGATTTAAGAAAGAAAAACACACTAGTAAAGAAGTATAAGTAAAAACCAGAAAATGTAGCGAAAAATATCGATGGTATGATGAAGCGGAAGAATAAAAATTCTATATATGGTACGAAGTGTACGAGGTAAACATTAGACGACTCGATATAATATATGAAAGGAGAGCGTGAGAGAGAATGTTTGTTTTCACGAAGGTCACGCGAAGCTCGAAATTGGAAAATATGACGTTTTCTTTGGAATTAGCAAGATTTAATTCAAGTTTTACGTTATCATACATACGTCGATTCTAAGACTTTTTATTTTATGTAAAAAAAAAGAGAGATACTTTCAAATGGTAACAAGAGAAACGAAAGAATTTCAAATTTAAAAATTTGTTTTGGAACGTTTGTAAATACAAACAGGATAATTAAAAGATTAGATCGATGTTAACAGAATAATATTTAAAGTAAATATTTTCATCTGAGATTTACTTTAAAAACAAACAGGTACATATTTCTTTCAATTTTTACAACTGCGTATTTTACTTTTATTTTAAAAATTTTCATTTTTTAAGCATAATTATTAAAAAAAAAAAAAAAAAGAAAAAACTATATAAAAAAAAAAAAAAAAAAAAAAAAAAAGAAGCGTAAAATAAATATGAGCAAATTTTATTTTTGTATCGGCGTATCAAAAGACTCGCGACAAATAAGATAAGAGCATTATAATTTGTTGGGAGAAATTTAAAACGATTATGTGATGAAATAAGAAGCAAACAGATAAGTGAACTGATAACAAGTTTACGGTTTCGAATAGAAAAGTATATTACACTCTTCGTAATAATACCTATGTACAAAATAATATCTATTATAAAAAGAATTGAAAAAATATTTAATTTAATTTTAATATTTCTATGTTAGATTAGATTTGATTTAACAAAACATTTGCCTTTTTTTAATAATTTACGATTTATGTGAAAAGAAAACTGAAGGAATTTTATTCAAATATTAATAAATTAATATTTTCTTCTGAAAGAAATTGGATAAAATTCTGATGTTATTGGAAACGTGTACACACACAAACACACACACAAACACACACACAAACACACACACACACACGCGCGCATTATATTATAATTACACAATTGAATGAAAACCGGTTTCATTCATTACGTTTTGAAAGATGTTTGAGGTTATGTGATTTTCCTTTAAAACGAGTTTCTCGTAAACAACTCGTGCGGTTTTTGTGGGCGGCTTAATTCTCATAACAAAACGCTGACCGATCTAAGCGAATAGAAAATACGAATCGTTCGCGAATTCAATTATTCCTTATACGTTGCACAATAAAGCACTTTTAAAATTAAATATTTTAAGGAAATAATACTAATGCGGTTATTATTACGTTTATAATAGAACTAATACGTAAATAGTAAACGTTATTTCAAATAATTAATTGCATAAAAATATCTCTGGTTAATGCGCATTTAAAGCTCTTTTAAAATTTTATAAAATTTTTATACAAAAGAGAAAAAAGAGAGAAAGAGAAATGTAAAAATCAACTTTATTTCAAAATAACCGAGCAACATTTCCACTATAAATAAATTTTATCTTTTCTTAAACGAATTTCGGGATGAAAATCACGATTAAATACTAAGTAACAACGTCCTAAATATAAGAAGAGGAGTAGCGAATTCAAAGCGAGGGAAAAAAAGCGAGGAGGCAGAAGATCGATGAGAGAGCAGAAATGGAAATTCTCGAGATGGTTTAAATTTGGAGTTTTTCTCTGACGCAAGAGTGGAACGCTGATTCTTTATACCTATTTTATATTCCTTCCTGTTTGAAAAATGAAAATAACAGCATTTCAAAATTTTTCAATTCTTTTTCAAAATATTTAGCAAAATAACAAATACTTCGTTTCAGCAATAATTTTTTATTCGGTTAAAAATAATATTAAAAAGAAATTAGTTCTTGAGTACAGCGTAAAAAAAAAAAAAAAAAAAAAAAAAAAAAAAAAAAAAAAAAAAAAAAAAAATATATATATATATTTTCTTGAATGACAAACATATTATAAGTGATGAATCACCTTAAAGCTACTTAAATTTTATCACTTATTCAATTCATATACATTAAAGTTTTATTTATTTATTTTTTTTGTATACCCCAAAATTAATATTATCAAAGTAATTTATAACACTTTTTTTTTTTTTTTTTTTTTTTTTTATAATAAAACATTATTTTAATCAAACAAAATATAAATATAAAAAACAGTTTCAGTAATTCATGCGAAATAAAAGAATTGTTTGAAAAATATATATTATACATATAATATTAAGGTACCGATAAATGGCTCCGTTTTATCAATTAAAATTCTATTATATAACAATAATTTTAAATTTTCCACAATAAACATTGTCGCTTTACTGCAAACGAATATCATTTACTCGATAACTTTCAATAATATCAATAATTTGCCGAATAATTCGAGCGTATAACATTTTAAAATTTATATCAATTTTTTATTACTTTAAAAGGTTTTGCTCTCGATATACCATGTCAATTAATATTAATTATGCACGGATTTACTCGATATTAAATACGTAAAATTATCTTAGTAAAAAAAAAAAAAAAAAAAAAAAAAAAAAAAAAAAAAATTCAAACGTTGCGTTATATAATCATCACAGAGTGAAATCTGGAACGAAACGAAACAAAATAAGAAAGTTAATGGCTGGAATTAAAAAAGCGATAAAGTATGGAATAGAGAATATGTACACACACACATACGCACACGTAAATAACATTTAAACGTCGCTCATTCACAGCAATTATTGCTGAAATCGTCTCGAGTTTAAGTTTACAAGCGCGCGCGTGTTATACAGTAGCGAAAAAAAGCCCCTGGGAGAAATTATTACGAACCACTTGTGCGTGTGTGTGTGTGAGTGTATATATATATATATATATATATATATATATATTGGAGGATTCGAGATGACTTTTTCTTTCTTTCTTTTTTTTTTCCATTAAAAAAATTACTGCCAAATTAATAGCAAAATTAGCATTTCACGTTGAGAGCACTCTCCCTCTCTTTCTCTCTTCTAACTATTTTTAAAATACATTCAACGAAAAGAGGTAGAAAGAAAATTATCGTGGCATTGTATTCTCGCAATCAAAAGTGAGTAATATACTTGATTGTAATTTAGATAATGTTATGCAAGATACGACTGCAATGATAATTAATTATTTTCCTTAATTTCTGTAACGTTAAAATATTATTCTTGTTTTTTTTTTTTTTTTTTTTTTTTTTAATTTTAAATTTAGAATATTATCCATGCTTTTTAATTTTTTCTTATTTTTTCGAGATTATAGATATTCAAGATTTTCAAAGTAATAAAATAAAGTTTTCTCCTTGTTGTTTTCATTTAAAAATAAAAATTGTACAAAAATATTAGATTTGTAAAATAAATGCCATGAAACAATAACATGTTAGGTGTGTTACTTTGCAAAATTTATGATTTTTACGACGATATTCTTTTTCCGCTCACACATGCAATTTTCGACTCGGAGAGACTGGAGATTGCGAGAAAAAAATATCTTTTGCTTGTCGTTATGTGCGCACACACACACACACACGCAGACGCACACACACACACCTATAACTTATGTGTACATACACAACATACACATAGATTCGCATGCACACGTATATCTCGTCCCGGATTAGCGAGTCGGTGAATGCACGCATAACAAGTGGCCGACGGGCGGGAAAAAAGAGAGAAAAAAAAAGGAAAGAAGAAGAAGAAAAAACAAAGAAAAAGAAGAAAAAAAAAAAAAAAAAAGAAAGAAAAAGAAAACGCGCGCTCGGCACGTGAGGCCGGGCGATTTCCTTCCCACTTATACTTTTGACTCGTCACGCTCAACTCTTGGGATTTTCGTTCATTACCGCTCGAGCAGTTGCGCTGCGCTGCAACGACGACGACACAAACACGGCACACACGGAGAAAAGAAAAATTTCTCAGTTGCGTATATATAATCGAGAAAGAAAGTATTATTTTGAACGTTTGGCTGTGTAATTTGTAAAAAATTATTCACTGGATATTTTATTTGGTTTGCAACAAAAAAAAAAAAAAATAAATAAATAATGTTAACTTTCTTGATAAGTCTTTTATGTATGAATTAATAATATTTATAAATGATTTTTTTTTTTTTTTAATATTATTGCAACTTTTTTTAATGAATTATATACTAAAAAGTGCATAAAAACCATGAAAACTTGAAATAATTATGTTGATTTGTTAATTTTTGTAGAATTGATCAAAATAATTAAAAATGAATTAAGAATTATTATGTATTTTGTTACACAAAATAAGATGTCAATGTACAAGTAACTATTCAATAAATATTTAAAATTGTAAAATTGCCTTACACTCTAGTATTACTAGAATATTATCTGAAAATTAGTATGTCTTTAGAAAGATAAAAAAACATTGTATAATTATTTTTTCATGGACATATTCACATGTACTGCGAGTAAAAAATTACAAGTTATATATTTTCCTTCATAATTATTCAAGAATGAATCATAAAAATACATTAAACAAATTCGATAAAAAAACCATGAACTCTGTCATCAATCGACCAAAATAAAACCAGCATGCAGAAAAGAAATAAAATAATGTTATGTATGTGATGTTTATAATTTGTAACATAGATTTAATATAAACTAATTAATGTACAATTTAAATTTGACTATTTTTTGGTATGATAGTTAATGTTGATATTTAAATTCAAACAGGTGGATATTTCTATAATTTCATAGCTATATTTTTAGGAAAGTAATATTTTTACCAATTTAAATGTACTTTAACCAGTGTTATATTAATTGTTTAGTTATTTAAAAAATATCAAACTTATTGTTTTATTTCTTTGTTCAATCTATTTTATAAATAAAAATATAATCTAATTTTTTTATATTATTTTAATAATAATAAATAAAAAATGATAAATTAAAGTAATAGCAAATTTAATATCGATTACTTTTTTTTTTTAATTTAATTATTTAAAATTAAAAAAGTAGTTTTGTTAAAAAGATTACCTTAACATAGACAAGTGAATTATCTTCAATGTTGTGTTGTGTTTTTTGGGATGTATATTTTTCAACTTTTAGTCTAACTTTTAACACAAAATAATTCACTAGGTCTTGTCGAAGACCTTCACCTCAAATTCACTATTATTTATTTGTGGTCCACTATCCACTACATTTAAAAAATTATAAATGTGCTTTAATCTGTTACAATTTAACACTTTAATTATCACTTTTTCACTGATAGTTTTTTTTATATCACCATGAAACAAAAAACAAACAAAAAATAACTTAAAAAAAAAAAAAAAAAAAAAAAAAATAAATAAAAAAAAAACAAAGAATAGATAGTCGAAAACAGCCTTTAATTTTTTACTTGTAACTTCTTCAGCTACAAATCTTCAGTAAGTAATTGATTGCAACAATCTTCTTTCCAAAAATGTGTGCGATGATGCTTTTGTTTTCTCTCTCGATTCTGCAACACGAAACACACGGCGGCGGTGCCGCCTCGCATTAATATGGCCGTCCGACGTTTTCGCGTGCACGATTGCTCTGCTTTATAATATACACTAATGCATGTGTTTTTTGTTATTTATTGTGCCGGTTCTTTGCTGTTTTAATTCAAATTGCAAGTTTTTTTCACAACTATAAAAGACTATTATATATTTTTTTAAAACAGCTATTTCCACAATTTAAATAGCAGAGATCGAGATTGAAGAAGAAAGACTTATTTAGAATTTATTATAATATTGAAAATACATTTTACAAAAATGTTTAACATTTCTGAATATTCTACAAGTATTCTTTTTATAATTTTTTAAATGTTAAATAAAATTGAAATATCAACATTATAAATATACATTATTAAAGAATTAATGTACAAAATATACACAGGAAAGTTGTGTTTTTTTGGATGTAAAAACGTCGATGAAAATTTTGGAAAATTCCCTTCCGGAAACAAGAAAAAGGAGGGAGAGAGAAAAATACAAGCACCGAACCCTCGCGCGCACTCGAGCACACACTCGTCGACCCCCTCGTTCCTTTTCTCACTAGTTCTCTCTCGCTCTCGCGTTCTATCTCTTTAATCTCTCTTCTCTCTCTCTCTCTCTCTCTCTCTCTCTCTCTCTCTCTCTCTCTCTCTCTCTCTCTCTCTGTTTCTATGTGTGTATATATATATAGCTCTCTCTCTCTCTCTGACTCGTGCTACCCCTAAAGAATCTTCGTTCTCTCTCTCTCTCTCTCGGGTAGCCGCCGACACGAAAAAAAAAACCCCACTTAACCCCACTTTTTGCACACACATATATACTACAATAGGTACGCGAGAAAAAATACAGCGTAAATAGGGTATCACACCTAACTTATTTAGTCTTGAAAACACTGTAGCTCGCATGTACATATATGTAAAATTTACGCGATGTTCAACTCATTTTTTGATATAAATGGAAAAATATTTAATCTGTAAAAAGAAGCAGACGGTTTCGCGAATGGGCCGTCAAAAATTATATCAAATGATCTTTTAAACGCTCTCGAGAAAGCAAGAAATATATATTTGTGAAAACTCGCGAAAACTGATGCAAGCACAAAACTTTTCTCTCACCCTTATTCTCTTTCTCTCTCTATTTCGTGGCACCACGATCTTCTGCTCTATATCATTTTTATCAACTCCAATTTTTTTTAACAGTGAGAGAGAAAAAACAAAAGAAAAATTTGTTGACCTTTACAATAGCATAAGATAATAATTAATCACAACAAAAACACCAAACTTTCACCCCAATTATCTCTCTCTCTCTCTCTCTTTCTCTGTCATTTACGCTTACATATGCACACCTTTTATACACACACCTACATGCTTGAACGCGTGCATGCTCATCACACATGCGCAAAATCTAATCTCTCCAGAGAGCAAAATAAAGTAAAAGTTGACCGTTTAACCTCACTTTTCTATTAAAAAAAAAAAATTAGGAAAAAAAATCAAAAATGTAATTCATTTTCATTCTCTGACTTTTTAATTGCTGAAATCATGCATTTTATTTTTCTCAAAACTGTTGTTTTTAAGCTTGAAAAAAAAAAAAAAAAAAAAGAATATTTGAGAATCACCAAGTGCACTTCTTTCACATAAAACCGTAAAAAATAGCCGGGTAACCCATAGCCTCTATTTCTCTTTCGCTCTCGCTCATGATCTATCTCGATCTCTATTCTTTCTGGTCTTCGCTACCGTACACTGCCGAATGTCAAAACTCACACTCGATTTCCGTCTTCCAAATCGGCACAAAATTTTTTTCCTTTTGCAAAATTAATTTCCCACGAAAAAAAACCTTAATTTTACATTTTTACACTACACACGACGTCTACACAAATCTCACAAGTAGAAGTATTGTTGTGTATATAATATGCGTGTGTTCCAAAAGCAGAAAAAACAGCGCTTGAATCTGTGTGTGTGTATCCGAGCACGTACATACACACCTAGTCTCTCACTCTCTCTCTCTTTCTCTCTTCGTCTTCCGCCTCACACCCTCTACATATCGTTTCTTCGCACTCACATCTTTTTACTCTACCTACCATTTACACCTTCCTTATAGAAGGAAACAAAGAAAAATGTTAAAAAAAAAAAAAAGGGTAAAAATAAAAGATATATGTGTATATAATAGGGCAAAGGACGCGAAGTATAGCAGAAGGTTCCTTTCTCGTTCACTCTTTCTCTCTCTTTCTTTCTCGCACTCGAGGTTGTCCACGTAACGTCGGTGTGCAAGTGTGTATGTGTTTGTATATCTGTACCTCAAACGCGTCGCAGCACGATCACGGAGGACGCGACGAGGATGTCAACGTGAACGGCGCCGATAATAGCAGCAGCAGCAGCACCAGCGGCGGCAGCGGTGCCGAGCGCGAAAACATCACCAGCCGTACCGATGTACGCTTTCGCCGCGGCCATCTTACTTTTTCGCCTCGCTGAACGAACGCGAGCGCGTACAGTTGGAGCTCTACGCACATGCACACACGAATACACGCTCACGAATTTTCTCTCTCGCTCTCTCTTTCTATTTCATACGAGCACGAACGCGCGCGCGCGCACTTTTGCTTGCGTTGCGTTTGAGATAATGCAGCGGCACCACCTACCAACTACTATGTATTATGCATGCACGCGCGTGTACCTCTTCTCCGGAGATGTGCACACGCGTGTCCGTATATTGAATTAAAAAAAATAAAATAAAAAAATCGGAAATTGATGAAAAATGAAATTCTTGCGCGTACACGAGATACGTTGTGCGCGTTTTATTAGTGGGTGCGAAGGGAATAGAAAAATGATGAAGTTTTTTTTAAAGAGGGCGTTCGCGATTAGGAGGGCGCGCGCGACGTTAAGCGCTAAATTTAAATTTTATTTTATTTAAAATTGAGCACGCAAGATTTGATATCAATAAAAATAAAAATAAAAATAAAAATAAAAAAAAAAAAAAAAAAACAATTAAACCATCAAGTGTTACAAAACTTATAAAAAAATAATATAAGAATCTGTAACTTGTTATTAACCGATTAAAAATATATAATAGTTTTAGTTTTTTCAAATATTTTTCAGATTTTACAATTTGGAAAGTTTTGTTTTTTTATGTTATCGTATATAAGATTTTAAATTTATTGCATTCGTTTGAAAATAAAAATATATATATTGATGTAAATATTTTTTACAAAATAAAATAATTTTCAAGGATTATTAAAAAAATTAAAGCCATGATAATTTTGTGAAAACATATATTCTCACATTCATCGCACGTTGACTTTTAATAGTAAACTTTGCTCACTGTAAACACAACATCTATATTTGTACATAGTTGATTTATGTAAAAAATGTATGAAAATTATGAACTTACAAAAGTATATAAATCTTTAAATCGTACGAAATTATTCTCTCTCATATTTTTATAAACACTAATAATCGCCCTGCGAGATTACAAATTAAGATACATTTCTTGTAGATCTTCACTGGTGTAAATAACAAAAAACAATAGAAAATCAAAAATATTTGATCTCGAAAAGAACTTTTTCTTTTTCATAGAGATACGCAGCATTTGTAGATTGATCCACAATCCAAAAATATGCAAAAACACGCTGTCTTCACATTATACATTTTCTTTTCATTTTAACCAGATAATTTTCAACAACCTTTTTATTACAAAAATAATAGTCATTCATTTTTACTAGTCACGTGCACGTATTTATTTGCCCTTAATAGCCCGAGTACTTAACTCTTAATGAAATTTTCGGTTTGTTTGGCAATGCTGCTTGCATCAATACCGTAATAGTGCAACAATTCATCAGGTTTTCCAGATCTAGGAACTTCTTTGACGGCCAATTTTCTTAGAATGAGATTAGGATGCTCAGAAATAGCAGAGAGCACGGCTTCACCTAATCCACCTTCCGGATAATGGTCTTCGATGGTGACAATTCTTCCATTGGTTTGCACTGCATGTTCAATGATAGTTTTTTGGTCAATCGGTTTAATAGTGAAAGGATCCAACACTCTAACGTTGATTCCAGATTTGACAAGGATATCAGCAGCCTTAAGAGCTTCGTGTAAAGTAACACCAGCACCAATAAGCAGAGCCTGATCATCGTTTGAAGATCTGACGACTTTGGCTTTACCAACAGCAAACGGTTCATCATTTTTGTAAATAACAGATGTATTTGGCCTTGAAGTACGAATAAAGCAGATGCCCTTAGTGTTGGCTGCCAATTCGATTGCTCTCTCAGTTGAGACAGCATCCGATGGATAGAAAACAGTAGATCCAGGAATTGCACGGAACATAGCAAGGTCTTCAAGGGCCATTTGAGATGGACCATCTTCACCAATAGATACACCGCAGTGAGAGCCAACAAAGTTTACGTTAGTTTGCGAAATGGCGCCCATTCGAATCTGCAACATTAAAAAAAAAAGATTATTTTTTTTTTAGTAATCATGCAAAGAGCTTTATAAATGATAAAAAAAAGAAAAAAAAAAAAATAAATAAAAATTCAAAAGTATATTACTTGATCGTAAGCGCGGCTAAAGAAGGCAGCAAAAGCAGAAACGAAAGCAATCGTGCGGTCTCTGCAAGCGGCTCCGATAGCAACGCCAACAATATTTTGTTCAGCAATGTAACCTTCGATGAATCTTTTAGGATCGACAGTTTTAATCTTTTCAGCAAACGTTGAATTTTTTGTATCACCATCCAAACTAATAACACGAGAATTGTTCTTTGCCAACTAAAATATTATAAATTTTATTAAATTAAAAATTGATCAAATAAAATGAATTCTAAATAAAAAAATAAAGTATCTTTTAATAAAGTTAATTAATAAGGCTCAAATTACTTTGGCAAGAGCGGTTCCATAGGCAAGACGAGTGGCAACTTGTTCACCAAGTTTGTATGCTGGAGGTGTATCCAATTTAACATTCGAAATATCTACTTTAGGAACATCTTCTATTGGTTTTGAAATGTTACGATCGAACGGACCATGGTTCTTCATCAGTGATTGCAAGTGCTAAAAAATAAATATTCCATGTATAAATAAAAAACGATAAACGTGTTCTTTGCTTCACAAATAACTCAAGTTTATTCTTTACTTTAATAACTTCCTGTCCCTGCGAACCGGTAATTGCTTTTCCATGCCAATTTTCAAGATCTTCAATGTTGACGAAGTTCTTTCCTTTGAAAGTTTTCGCGAGAATTGCAGTTGGACGATTTTTGGTTTGTTCTGCTTCATGAAAAGCCTTCAAATAAGAATATTCGATTGATATAAAAATAGCCTTGAACATTAGTAAATCAATAGACGAATAAAATGTCAATATACCTTGACCAATTCCTCAACATCGTGACCGTCGACGACAAGAGCATTAAATCCAAATGCTTCGAGACGTTTGCGATAAACCTCCATGTTATGCTGAAGCGAAGTTGGCTCACTCTGGCCAAGACGATTAATATCGAAAATTGCGCAAAGATTGTCGAGATTATAAAACGAAGCGAAATGTAAAGCTTCCCATATCGAACCTTCGGCGGATTCTCCATCGCCGATAAGACAGTAAGTTCTAGAACAATTAAAGATGAATTTATAATAATTGAACCATTATTAAAAAAAAAAAAACAAAAAACAAAAAACAAAAAACGATATAACAACTAATAATTAAACGGTATTCGATAACTCGTAATATATTATCGTTATTCATATGAGAGAAAAAATAAAATAATACCTGTAGCTAGCCTTGTCAAAGTACTTTCCAACGAAGGCCATACCGGCAGCAACGGACAAACCTTGTCCAAGCGATCCAGTAGCAACGTCGACGAAATTTAGTCTGGGTGTAGGATGTCCTTCCAAATCGCTGTCGAATTTACGCAAATTCAACAGATCCTTAGTTGGGAAAAGACCGGCTTCGGCCCATGCTGAAAAACGATAAAGACTCGTTGAACAACTTTATCCAAAATTTTATTTTCGTTTTGTACGCTTATCGATAATAATCGATCGGCTATTTTACCTGCGTAAAGGATCGGCGCTGCGTGTCCTTTGCTGAGGATGAATCTGTCGTTGCTAGGATCCCGCGGAGCTGATACTTTGTAGCGCATTGTGTGGAAGAAGAGAACCGATATTATTTCGGCCATGGAAGAACATGATGTTGGATGTCTGATGAATAATGATGCGATTAATTATTTTTATTACGGTTTATTTAAAAGTACTAAATATTTTATATTTCTTTTTTTCTCTTTCATATTTCTAGATAATTTTAAATTCGAGAATAAGTAATTGCGTAAAGTGTCAATGCTGAATTTATAATTGTAAAAGGTAAGTAAAGTCGTTTGCAAAAATAATAAAATTTTCTTCGTTAACTGTTCGCGTAAAATAATCAATAAATAAATACGTCACCTCCAATGTTTATTGATTACTAAAATTATTATTACGTTGAATTATAAAAATGTCATAAGTAAACTTTAATTGCATACCAAGGATTTTTTTAAAGAACAAGCTACTTTATTCAAGTAACCGCAAATAATTATCCATTCAAAAGATAGACTCGAACATTAAGAATAAAATTTTAACAAAATTATTTTAAAATTTATCTCGTAGACATATTAAGTGATAAATAAATATTTTACGTTTTTCTTTTTTTTTTTTTAGAGCTTTTTAAAAGACAAATCAAAAGTACGTATAGTTTTAAAATAGCTCGAAAAAAAAAAAAAAAAAAAAAAACCATTGCGTATACGTTCGCAAAATTATCGGATATGTATTTTTAGAAAGAATTAAAAAAAAAAAAAAAAAAAAATTCCAACCAACTCTTTAGTTGTTCGAAAAAATAAAGCGACCGAAGGCAAAAAGCGTCGATATTAATTTTTACGACCCATCCGCTAAGACATTTTAAAACCTTTAAACGACTCGTTGAAAAT